>JAQGBD010001172.1:0-18369 GCA_034698165.1 Punctoribates punctum | reverse complement strand
CAAAAAATCCTTTGATTTTCTATAAATTTCATTCCGGGACACGCATTGTCCCGGCCGAGTATCCGCCGGGACTATGCTCCAGAGTGTGAAATCCGGGACAATCCCGGCTGGGCCGGGACACTTGGCAACCCTATTGCTAGATGCAAATATGTATCAACTTATTTGTTGATATAAAGTTAATTTGAATGATCTTGGTCGCAATTAAAATGATCATGGTTTAATTCTTATAATTTTCATGATTACATTTGTTAAGGGCTTAATTCTATTTCTATGAATAATCTTGCTGATTTTGAATTTGTTTTTGATGAATGTCAAGTTGTAATGATTATGATTGTGAAGTTTGAAAAATATATCCAAGGTATCTTCAAAAATGGCTAAAACACTCAGCCCTAACCACATACCCAACAGTCCCCCGAAATCACTAATAAACGCCAAGAAATTAATTTCTGGCAAATGGGAGACCTTTACATCTGGCAAACTGTTATGCTCCAAGGTAATAAGTGTGCTACTCTTCAAGCTAGTTAAACGAGATTTGTTTGTATTAATTATCTTGATCATTTCAGTTCTATCAACTGTAAAATATTTGAAATTACAATCCCTTTTACAGTTTTCATAACAATCTTGCTCAAATTCGAAAAAGTATTTAGTAGTTTCCAAGATATCACATTTTTGACTGAATCTCCTTCGAATGTGCTTGTTCATTTTTAAGAATTCTTCCCTGTGTATTGTGTACGTCAATGTAAAGGTAGAGTTACATAGATTATTGATTTTTGTCCGAAAACAAGAGTCTATACAATCGGAACGCATATTAAAGTTTGCATACTTATAGTCGAGGTTATAATCGAGGCAATCTGTGTCGTAACCTTCACCAAGAAGCTTCTGGGTTGTTTGAGAATATTTCAAATCTAGTATTCCACCCGAGTCTATTCTATATTCATTTTCTCTATTTAATGCACTAGGTAAACTATTTGGAGAGTGAAGGAAAAATGAATAGCTTCTGAAGTGACTAGGTGGATATGTCCTTGCACCAATATTAACTTGAGTAGAAATGTATCTCAGGGAGATTTTGAAATTTCTCCATTGAGGCTGCAGTGAACTGAAATAGGTGAAACATTTTCTCATTGTTGAAAAGTCCAGGCTCTCTATGGGTGAGCTTGTTAATTCATAATTATTGAATGATTCAGAAGTATTAAAGTACCAAGATGATCTGTTTCTCACGTCTGTTATTCCTTTAAAAGTTACTTGTATATTTTTTGAAGAAACGCTGTAATTTTTCAGAATATCATGGTAATTCAACACTTCATTTTGTTTCAACAATTCCATGGTTGGAATCATTGTTGAATATCTGTAAATATTTGCAGCTTGCTCATCTAAATCTGATGAATAATTATGGAGATTTTGATAAATGGATTTTCTATAAGTGAAGAATAGATCTTGGTAATTTGGAAAACTTTCAATAATTCTCTCCAAGCTATATATCTGTGGATAACAGATTGTCATCGCTGGCATTGCGTTCATTTTGAACTTGCTCAATTCAATGTTGACTACAGTCTTCCCTTTCATATAATCGAGGTATAATTCAGTTACTTGGTATATGAAGAACAAAACACACAATATTCCTATTATGAGCTTGGTTGATTTTTTGACATTCATTTTTAATTTGAGAACTTTAAACGGAAATAGTAATTACAAAGTTATCTTGCTCCTAAAATTGATTAATAACTAAAGAACAATACATGAGAATAATATTTTCATTAACTTTTTCCATTAAAGTACATTTATATGAGCTAGATTCAATATTTATTTAATGAATGAAACAATCTACTTGATTAGTTTTCAATTTAATTAATTTGATGAAAATGAACATGCTAAGACTGAATCACAATTAATTAAACATGTATCCATGGTATTTCTGAAATATCAATAAATCATCTTGGTTGCTCAATATCTTCTATTCGGATGAAAAAATTTGTATTTTCACCATGAAACGAAGCATTACCGCAAACCACTAGATAAAAAAAGTCAGAATATCATCAAGAAAATTAATATTTACCATGTAAATCTTGAACTGATCGATCAAAAATAGATTCCCGCAATAGAAACCAATTTTATTTTTTCCAGTTCTCTCGATTAGTGCTAATAACTGTTTTTGAAATGAAATAGCTAGATAAATTATATTATTAATATATTATTTTAAATTCAAACTCACCTTAACTTTCGTTTTCAATGAAATCTTTTTTCTTGCAAAAAGTCTATTCAATAGTTTGTAAGTCTTTTTAGTCTCGATTACGAGAGTACTGCAGAATATTGTTATCGGGGTTAGAATTCCCATAAACACCCCTTTTATAAATACTGAATTGACCAAAATTAGGGCAACCCTTGCATATGGGTCTTTGACCTGGGCAAAAATTATCATGAACAAGCTTATTCCAATGATCGGGATATAACTGAAGTATGTGATGAATAGAAAATAAGTCCAAAACTTATTAAATACAATTATCTTGCGATACAACTCATTCAGAGTTAACAAGGTCTTTGAAATTCTCGCATTTTGATTAATAATCTTGGAATTTATAATTGAAATCAAGTTTCTATTTAATGATTTCAATTGATTTGTTGAGTAATGACTGAAATCACAAAAGTATAGCAAATTCCAAATATAGAAACGAAAAGTTACCATGACAAAACTGGAATATGAAATGCTCCAGAACAATCCATAGGATATAAATTCCCAACTATTGAATGAAACGAAAGAGAATAACAGGCAAACAATGACCACGGATATGAACATCACTCTATCGATAAGTTTTTCAATTAATTTGTAATAATAATTGACTTTTTCCATCTGGGTATTAGTTCTTGGACCTGTTCTAATGCACAGGCCTAGTTGATCTGAGTTCTTCAAAACTAAATAATTGACCAAGTGCACACAAAGTGCCATTAGGGAGACGTTGGCTGTCATTAGGTTCCATTGGGTTTTGATCTCTAATTTGTAGACAAAGTCTCCGATAATTACCGAATACTTGTCTTCAGTGACAAAGAGTGAGATAATTGACTTCAATGCGTAAAATGTGAATAAAAAGCAAAGAAATATTGGATTACAAAGTGGTCGCCGTTTTCTGAACCCTTCCCTAAAATAGGGAAACCCATTGCGATAATTGGTCTCACATAACAAATAGAGCAAGTGCTCAATTTTAGCTTGCTTATTTATTTCTTCGATATTCATTATATTAAAATTATATTCTCCAATACACACAATATATGCAATCATTTGGGACTGATTTTAGATATAAAACTTATACGCAATATGACCTCGATTATTTTTAAGAAATATATTATTAGATTTTGAAATTAATGAGGTTTTGGAAAATCGAATTAAAAAATTGAGTTTTCCATTAAATTTCTCTTAAATATAACCAAAATGACTACTATAAAGAGTAATTGTGATTTCTGATGAGATATTTGTTCGTGATAAACATTCATCACTTTTGAATTTCTTGAGGTTATCCATTTAAATTTAATTGGATTACTTCTCCTGATCAAACAGACCATTGTTCAATAATATTGATCTTGGTTACTTGAAAGATATAATGAACTATTCGGATAAAAACATTTGGATTTTAATCATAAACCGGATCATAACAGCAAACCACTGGATTGAAATAAATAATTAGAAAATTAGCAAGATTATAATTGAATTTACCAAGTAGATCTTGAATTGATTAATGATGAATAAATTTCCGCAATAGAAACCGATTCTCTTTTTTCCTGTTCTCTCAATGAAGGACTGCAACTATTCATTTGAGAACATCTTGGTTATTTCAATCAATTAAATATAATTTCAAACTCACCTTAATTTTCGCTCTTAATGTGAATCTCTTTCTAACAAAGAGTGAATTCAAGAGTTTGTAAGTCTTTTTAGACTCCAATACAATAGAACTGCAGAATATTGTGATCGGGTTAAGTATTCCCAAAAATGCGAACAGAATAGCGAGCGAGTTCATTATTCTGAGAGCTGTCTTGGCAAATACATCAGTGACCTGGGCCAAAAAGATCATATGTAAACATATCCCGATAAGGGGGACGAATGTAAAGTATGTGATGAGCAGTAAATGTGACCAAACATTGTTGAAAATAATTAACTTGGTATAAAAGTAATTTAATGAACGCAAGGTGCGGAATAAATTCTGACTTCGGACAGTAGCCTTGGTGAAAATAATTGAATTCAAGTTTCTGTTCAATGACTTCAACCAATGAATTGAATAATAACCGAAACAATAGAAAAGCAATAAATTCCAGAAATAGAAGGCAAACATAATTTTCATCCAAAGACCTAGGGCAATGCTCCAAAACACGCCATACTTAATGAATTCTTCTGAGTTGAACGAAACGTATGAAAATAACAGCGAAATAATTGTTATCGCGGTAAATATCAAGCGGTTACTCAGTCTCTCAATCATACAGTAATTAGAATTGAATTTTTCCATCTCGGTCATTATTTTTCTCCCCGTCTCAACACAAACCTTAAGATGGTTTGTATTTTTCAAAATTAAATGATTGACTAAGTTTACTGAGAGAGGGTTTATAGCGATTAATGCTATCAATAGATTCCATTGAGTTTTGATCTCTAATTTGTAGACAAAGTCTCCAATAATTACCGAATACTTGTCTTCAGTGACGAAGAGTGAGATAATTGACTTCAACGCGTAAAATGTGGCCATAATTGCGAGAAACAATGGATTACAAAGTCGTCGTCTTTTTCTGAACCCTTCCCTAAAATAGGGTAAACCATTGCGATAATTGCTCTCACATAACAAATAGAGCAAATGCTCAATTTTTGCTCGCTTATTTAGCTCTTCACTGTTCATGTTATTGATAGGTGCTAGTAAAATTATATACGAATAGAATATATTTTAAAAAAAAAAAATACTATTCGAACATAATTTCAGATAAATTTTTGCATGTTAAAACTTCATTATTTTTTGGCCCAATTTATTTCGAAATTAATGAGTTTTGACGGAAATATTTTCTTATTCCATTATCTAGGTAATTGGAGAAATTATAATAATGACCATTAATTCTAAATATGATTTGAGAATTGACAATATTTTTAATTTTGCTTGCTAAACGATACCAATAAAAACCATTTATATTATGGAAAATTAAGTCTTATTTTGAAATATGAATAAATTTAATTTATTTTCAAAAATATTTATATTAGATATTTGTTCTTGGAAAATGATAATTAGAATTGTGTTAGTTTTGATGAAATATTTAAAGTAAACTTTAAAAGGAATATTTTAATAAGAAATACAGGGTTGTTCTAGATTAAATACAGGGGAGTGCCATTTTCACAATAGAAACCGATTATGTTTTTGCTGTTCTCTCAATGAAGGACTGCAACTATTGATTTGTAAGTAGCTTGGTTATTTGACACATTATTTATTCTGAAGAGAAAGCTTGAATTTTCACCATGAACCGAATCATTACAGCAAACCACTGAAGTGAAATAATTTTTTAGAAAATTATTAAGGTTACATTGAGAATTACCAAGTAAATTCTGAACTGATCAATCAAGAATATATTCCCGCAATAGAAACCAATTTTATTTTTTCCAGTCCTCTCGATTAGAGTTAATAACTGATTTTTAAAATGAAATAGAGCTAGGTTATTCTTTAATTAATAAATATGTTAATATTCAAACTCACCTTAACTTTAGTTTTCAGTGAAATTTTGTTTCTAACGAATAGTTTATTCAATAGTTTGTAAGTCTTTTTAGCCTCGATTACAAGAGTACTGCAGAATATTGTGATCGGTGTAAGTATTGCTATGAACACCATGATGATTATCACTATATTAACCAAAATAAGGGCAGTCCTAGCAAAAGGGTCAATGACCTTGGCGAAAAATACCATGTACAAACTTATTCCAATAATGGGGATAAAACTTAAATATGTGATGAATAGAAAATAATTCCAAAACTTATTGAAAATTATTATCTTGCGATGCAAAATATCCAATATTATCAAGATCTTTGAAATTCTACTATTTGAATTATTAATCTTGGAATTTATCATTGATTTCAATTTTCCGTTAAAATATTTCAATTTATTTGTTGAGTAATGACTGAAATCACAAAAGTATAACAAATTCCAAATATAGTAACGAAATGTTATCTTGACAAAATATGCGAATGAAATGCTCCAGAACATTCCGTATGTTAGAAACTCCGTTGTATTGAATGAAACGAATGAGAATAACAGCGAAACAATACCCAGACTTATAAACATCACTCTATCGATAAGTTTTTCACACAATTTAAAATAATAATTAACTTTTTTCACCTGGATATTAGTTTTTTGACCTGTTCCAATACATATCTTCAGTTGATTTGAATTCTTCAAAATTATATAGTTGACCAAGTGCAAAGAGAGAGCCATTATTGAGACATTCGCTGCCAATAGATTCCATTGGGTTTTGATCTCTAATTTGTGGACAAAGTCTCCGATGATTACCGAATACTTGTCTTCAGTGACAAAGAGTGAGATAATTGACTTCAATGCGTAAAATGTAAATAAAAAGCAAAGAAATAATGGATTACAAAGTGATCGCCTTTTCCTGAACCCTTCCCTAAAATATGGAAACCCATTGCGGTAATTGGTCTCACATAACAAATAGAGCAAGTGTTTAATTTTAGCTTGCTTATTATCCATAGGTTGATCAAATGTAAATTCAATAATAATTAATCAATTTGTCAAACTATTATCTAGGTGATTGTCGTAATTATGAACATTTCAAAATATGAATTGAGAATTTCCAATTATTTTACTTTTTCTTGCTAAATAATATCAATAAATTCATCCGGGATAAGTTTTTTCAATTACAACTAAACTTAATTCGTTATTGAAAATATTTTCATCAGATATTTGTTCTTGGAAAAATTTAATCAAAATTAAGTTTGTTTTGATGAAAGATATGTAAATTTAATTTGTATTTTTCAATGAGTATTACCAGGGATGTTATAGGTTGAAAAACCTTTACCTTGGTCCTCCTTTAAATTGATTTACTATTAAAAATATTTGGCAACACCCTCCCTGAAAAATTTTTCAAAGGTACCCCTGAGTTCGGGTACCCTTGCGATCCCTGCTCTTGATCTAAATTATATTTACATTTATTCAATATTTAATTAAATAGGAGAATTCCTAAATAAAATTAATTGAAGAATGAACATGTTTATTGAAATTCATTGTGTTCTATTCGAATTCATCAGTGAATTTCTTCAATTTCAAATTATAATCAATATAAATTTGAAAGCAATAAATAGCTGGGATATTATTAAATAGACAAATAGAAGAATGATATTTGCTTCTACAACAATGCCATTATTGTGCTAGTGCAAAATGATGAAATAAAGGCCATGATAAATCAGGTTATTTATGCTTTATTCAATATTTTATGAGTATGGCAATGCAAAATAAAATAGATACATTAAAATTACCATATACAAATCACTTGAATACTCTGAAAGATTTTATTCTCCTTGGCAATTTAAGATTGAAAATATTATTACGGACAGAGACGTTCTGAAAAATGTTAAATTTGAGCATGATAAATTTTCTCAAAATAGAAACCGTGTCGTCAAACAAAGATATGGCACTCAGGCCTAACCACATGCCTACTAAACCACCTAGGTTACAAATAAACTGTATGAACGTTGTCTCTGGTAAGTGACTGATCTTCACATCTGGCAAACGGTTATGAATTAGGGATATCCCCGCAGTTGGAAACGAATTTTGACCTGGTGGCATTCGATCAGGGCCTATTTCCCATGTGTAGAATGTCGAGTGACAATCGGCTCGGCATTGATCAAGGCATATTTGTTCAAAATCATCATGCTCCCTCCACGATGAACTTTGACCTCTGCAATGAGTTGCAGTTAATGTTTCATCTTGCTCAAATAATTCTTTCCTTAAAAGTTGAAAACCGGGTCCAAAACCACATTTCCCACAATTATTCTGTTCTCGAATACAAGTTGTGATACAATCGGACCTCATATTATAGTTCGCATATTTATAGTCGAGGTCATAGTCCTTGCAATTTGTGTCATAACCGGTGCCCAATAGGTTTGAATCAACCCTGGAATAGCTGAGAATTTTATAGTCTTGGTAATTTATTTCGAAATAGTTTTGATCCGGGGTTAGATCAGGCAAACTATTCGGGGAGTGAATTGATAAATAGATAGTGTTCCTGGTTAATTTCGGGATCCAGCTTTCGTCGATTGAAATAGCAAGGAAAATTTTATCGGATCTCATTTCAAAGTTTCGCCATTCATGTTGCAAGGTGCTGAAATAGGTGAAACACTTTGCTAGATTGCTTGACTTTGGGAGCCTGGTCAAACTCTCGATTGAATTACCAAGGAAATGATAGCCATCGAAACCATGAAAATGTTCGAATAATTTTGAATTATCACCAAGATCAGTTTTTCCATAAAAGGCTGCAATTATTGGTGGATTTGAGAAGGTGAGATTTTCAAAATAGTCTAGCGCACTTTTTGAACTGTATAGTTGTCGCAATTTGACCATGACATTTTTAACTGTTCCATTCAAAATTGATTCGAATTGACCGCCTAACCTTGCTACTTTTTCAGCAGATAATGATTGCTTGTAGCAAATTGTTATACCTGGTAAAATTTCTTTTGATTTTCTACCGATTTCAACGCTGACGATCGTCTTTCCGCTCAAATATTGCTGGATAAGTATTTGTGTCTGGTAAATTAAACATGCACAACAAAGAACCACGTACAAACACTTCAATAATTTTATTTTTGAATAATTTTCGATCATGGTAATTCGCTTTATAACTTTCTTGGTTTTTCTAACGCAGATATAAACTGTGTATTAATTTTTAGATTAATCAATCTAGGTCATATGAATAAATAATTCATTCGATAATAAAAGAACAAGACAAAAGAATAATTAAGCAAGGGGTTTCTATTATACTATGAAAATAACATTAAAACAATTTTGATTCAAATATTTTAATTATAATCCGGGTCACGAAAAATCAATAGTGATATTTAGTCTGATTATTATTAAAATAATTAATTTAACTCGCAAAGAAAATGAAAACATCTTGATTAATTCATATTATTTATTGACAAACAGGGTGAGATTAAAAACGTTTTATTTTCATTCTCATATTTGCAGCTAATGTTGGAATCGAATATTATTGAAAATAATATTAAATATCTAGGTAGAAAATACTAGTAAAATAATTCAGATAATTGTATTGTATAAATTTAGAATAAACTCATGATAAGAAAAAAATTTGATCCAGAAATACATAGGTATTGATAGAACTCATAGTTATTCATCGGAAACAAGTCATAGCAATAAAATCCGATATCAGGTCCCGAAAGCTTCTCAATGAATGCCATTAACTTCAACCGCTGTCGAAAACTCATCCGGATATTGACTCTTCTATTCATGAATGAGAATAATTTCTTATACGGCTCATGAGCACTGGCTTTGATTCTGGTGCTCATTATATTCATGGAAAGTAAGACCCCATAAATTGCCACAAATCCAGTGCCAAACAAAAATCTGGCGACAGTTGTGGTGTCCCTCTTTTGCGACATAAATAATAATATTTGTAAACCAATGGTTAGGATATAATAGATAATGAATGTAATTATTCTGAACAAGTGGTTGAACTTCTTGGTCAGTATTTCCACATAATTGTGTTCATTGATTGCATACATCAATAGATTAATATCTCTTCGCTTTAGACTCAACTCTATTCTGGTATTGATTTCATTGAACTTTAGTTTTAGGAAAAGCGTTGCCGTAAACCACTGGACAAACCCAACCCATAGATAAGCACTACCCTGGTATGCGAACATACCGAAGGTCAGGTTATTGATCACGAGTCCAAAAGATGTAAAATAATTTACAGGATGATCTAGAAAGAATTCAACTGAATACCAAATATGAGTCATAACCACGAAACCAGCAAGGGCGTAGAAGTTGGGTTTCATCACCCAGTCAATAAGCATGTTAAACTTGATAGAAAATATACGCAAATTCTCTCGAATTAACGGATACTTATATGAATTGTTCTTGATCATATAGTAAATCTCGTATATGTATAGTGTCTTGGTGAATTCCTGGTACACTGTGGTGATCCCGGTTCCAAAAATACTTAGCGATAATGAACTGAATGAAAGGCAGACGAGAAAAGGCGTCGCCAATTGACCAGTGAAATTGAATAGTGCCAGGTTAACCAGGTCATTATTTACTGCTGTCATGATGAGAAGGCGTAGAGTATGTAGAGCTAGCATCACCCTGGTGAATAAAACAATTCTGGTTCTGCCTCTGTTGCGTGATCCATGGTGGTATTCTTCTAGATCGTTCAGTGCAAATACATAATGGAACTTGGTGAAATTTATCAAACTATCAATTGCTTTACTGATACTATTTTGCGTATTTAAATAGTCTTGCCAATATTCTCTTAAATAGTCGACCATTTTGTTTGCTGGAATAATTCAAATACTTATTATCCCAATTGGTATATAAATAGTATTCCCAACAGAATTATTGACCTGGGTATTGACTTATTCAGCGTAGATTAGAAACAAATATTTTTAATGGTCCATGAATCATTAGAAGACATAGACTGACCTCGAAAACATTAAAAAATTATAAACCATTAAAAATCAAATAAATTCAAAACGAAAACAATTACAGTGATGGCCAGGGTATCCGACCTTAGAGAGTGATTTTAGGCGGGGTTAGAGACATACTAAATGTCTTGGGAGAAAATCCTAAGGGGATCAAGCTAACTTTTTTTATACAGAAATAATTGCCTTTTTGGTGGGACATCAAATTTTTCCTAAACCTTTCCCCAAATACTCAACAAACCTAGTATGAATTCCCGACCCCCCCACATTAGTGAGTAGTTTGTCTATACCCCACCTCTTGGCTATCACTGAGACAATTACCAGAAATATCGATCGAAACTAAAATCAATAAAATTAATTTTTTCTATGGTGTTCTACTAAATTTAGCTTGATAAGAATATGTTTTTGGTACATTAGACGAACACAGCAAAGAACCATGTACACACATTTCAATAGCTGTATATTTGAAATGTTTTTGAACATGGTTATTCTTTCAATACTTGTTTTACTGTGATTAAGGTAAGACTTGAACTTCAAATTAGACTTTTATTTTGATTATATTTAATCTAGGTCGTTTGAAAAAAAAAATTAAATTTTAATGTGACATATATTGTTTTGTTTATTCCAGCCAAATGTTTTTCTCTCATCTAAATGTACCTGATACTATTTATTTCTTTTCATATGATTTAAAAAGAACTTTAAACTAGATATTATAAACCGGGTCATTAAAATCGATAATCATGTTTAATCAATTTAAATTTTATTTCATTACTAGAACAGATTAATTTTTAATTTGATACCGACATAACTTTAATTGATCAGGACCAATTAAAGAACAAACAGGTTTACCAAGTATAATTTAACCATCACAGCACTGGTTATTATGATTGTTACAATATCTATTACACCCACCAAAATCACGGGCGCGCTTCACTATACTTATAGGTTCACCTAGGTCAAGTAAAAAGATATTGAAATCGGATACTTATTAATTTATATTTCACCCGGTTCAATGACATTTTGTTGGGATTCACGCTTTTCTAAAAAATAAGTAAAATAATTTCAAAATTAATTACAATTACTTCAATATAATTTTACCTTGTTCATGATTTTCGAGAGCTCTCTCCACAACGTTAGACTGGCCTATCGCCAGAATAACAAATAGAGTAAATACCAAGAGTAAAAATTTCATCTTATTTGAATCAGGTTCACTTATTGAATGAATTCAAACACGGATTGCACTCATATTTATAAAATTTTTGTTTTCGATTTTATTCTTCTTCTCAACCATTGCTATATCGGGTGATTCTGTTCTAGGAATTGGTCACAAGAGTTATAACGAGTATTAAACCATATTTTATAAACCTGTCAAACAATTACATGAATTTCTATTTTCAAATTTTTGATCGTCAGGTTCTCTGTAAATAAAAGCACCTAGTTTATTATAGATATTACAGAATTGAATTTTCTGGGTTAATATTGAGGTACTTGTTTGATAATTTGTCAAACAGATACAAAAATATCACTTCTAGATTAATTATTTGAACCTTTTTCTTGAGTGAATGTACTAGAGCATTACTTTCTTGATTACATTTAAATTTTAAATGATAACATTTTCTCTTATATTGATTGACATTTTCAAAACATGTTTATATATTTTTAATCCGAATTTGGACCCAGGATAAAAATCGAATGATTCACTAGAAATGAGCATGTTTATCAGTGAATCATTCGATTTTTGTCATGGGTTTAGTAATTCATGTAATTGTTTGACAAGTTAATAAAATATGGTTTAATACTCGTCATAACTCTTGTGACCAATTCCTAGAACAGAATCACCCGATATATCAATGGTTGAGAACAAGAATAAAATTGAAAACAAAATTTGTATAAATATGAATGCAATCCGTCCTTTACTACATTCAAAAATTGAACCTGATTCAAATAATATGAAATTTTTACTTTTGGTATTCACTGTATTTGTTATTCTGGCGATCGGCCAGTCTTTGAGTCCTTACTTTGTCGAGAGGGCTCTGGAAAATCATGAACCAGGTAAAATAATATTGAAGTAATCGTATTTAATTCTAAAATTATTTAACTTATTTTATAGAAAAGCGTGAATTTCAATCAAATGTCATGGATCAAGGTGAAATATAAATTATTAAAAACCCGATTTTAATATCTTTTAACTTGGTGAAGATATTAGTCTAGCGGAGCGACAAAGTTGTGGACCAAACAAAAAACTTTGTCCATCTAAAGGGGGGATGGATTACAAATGCTGTCCTATTGTCAACCCTTGAATTCTAATTTGATAAACAAATTATTGTTTCTTTGAATTATTGAATAAGAATCAAAAATTCGATTATTATTATTAATGATTTCTTTTATGAATTATTCTCTTTATTTTGTGAATAACCTTAAAGTTGTAACAAAAATGACAAAGATGATTTAACAGTGTTCTTAATTGAATATAACCTGGTGATACAATAGTTTTTCTCCAACTAATATCTCTTATTTTTAACGCCCCCCTCTTCGATGAAGCATGATGATAATCATCTTGATTTTATATTTATTGAAGTGATTTAAATTCTGATCTTGTTCCTTTTAAATAGTTTACGAGCAAATAATTTCAACTTATCACTTGTATTGATGTTGTTCACATTGATCTTGATGACATTGATTTTGTTGTTGAAACATAACTTGAAATTATATAAACGACTTTTTAGTTTATAGAATATGAGCAAGGTATCATCAAAAATAGCTATAATACTGAGCCCTAACCACATACCTAAAAGACCGCCAATACTACTGATAAATGCCAAGAATGTAATTTCCGGGCTATGAGACAATTTTGCATCTGGCAAACCATTGTGTTGAAAATTCACATAGGTTAAATTGTTCCAGGTTGTTTCGGAAATGTCCGATAAATTGCTCTCGCTACTTTTCTCAATTATGTAATAATTGAAATAACAGTCTTTACGACAATCGCTGTGACAATCTTGCTCAAATATACCTAGGTACTTTCCAAAAGGACAATTTGGTCTTAACACCTTCTTTCGAAATTTTAAAGATTCTTTTCTGAGCAAGGTAAACGGCGAATAGAAACTTGATTTACAAAGATTATCAATTTTTCGTGCAAAACATGATTCTAAACAATCGGATCTCATATTGAAATTAGCATGCTTATATTCTTGGTTATAATCAACACAATCTGTATCGTATCCTTTACCAAGAAGTACCTGGCTCAACTGCGAATATTTTACGTTGTAATACTTGTTAACCTCTAATTCAATGTAATTGTCCTCGCTCATTATATTGGGAAAACTATTCGGTGAGTGTATTATAAATTTATATACACCTGGATAGAAGCTAGGTAGATAAATGTCCGAGTTAATTTCGATTTGAAAATAAATACGGTGAGGGTAAATTTTTATGTCTCTCCAAAATGAATTGAGCCAGCTGAAATATGTGAAACATTTTTCTTTTTTCATTGGATCCAGGCTCTCCACCGGTTGACCTATTAATTGATAACCAAGGTTATTATTTAATATTCTTAATTCTCCTGATATGTTGGTTGTTTGTTCTAGGTATCCTTTGACTCTTATATCTATACTATCAGGAGAAACGCTCAGATTATCCAGGATATTTAGGTAAATTGATTCGTTTTCTTTTTCAAGTAAAAGTGACCATGATGAATCGATAATATCACGGTAAATAATCTTCATTTCTTTAACTAGCTCATTTGAGTTATTGGTGAAACTTTGATTTATTAAATCATGGTATGCATCAAATAGATCTTGGTGCACAGGAAAGTGCTTGATCATTTGCTTCAAACTGAACAGTCCAGGGTAACAGATTGTTACAGCTGGTAATGTGTCCATTTTGAACTTGCTCAATTCAATGTTGACCACAGTCTTTCCTCTCATATAATCAAATAATAATCCAGTCATTTGATACAAGCAAATTGCACTACAGAAGATTGCGAATATGAACTTGGTTAAATTTTGGAAATACATGTTTATTATTAAATTTAATGAAATAAATTTATCTAGAACAGTAAAAATTTAGAATTAACCGTGGAAATTGAATAAAATAAGAATGTTTTCAAAAGGGATTTAGCTTGGTATAAATATATTTCATCAATTCATTAATAAGTTTATAGAGAAAACACCAAGGTAAATAAATGAACGCCTAATTTAATTAGCTTGGAGAATCTTTTTCCCTTGATGTTTTCATTTAATGAATTCTTGATAATTTATTATTGATATAACCATATATGGATAGAACAGAATAAAAAGGGAAACACCACTCGATATTGATTCAGCTTATCTTCAAAATGATAGACACTATTGATAGCAATGGTGTAATAGTAGTGAAAAAAAACTCCTTATTTGGAAATAATAACAAAAAGTATTTTAATTCATTATCAGACTGTTTATCAAGGAATAGGAGTAAAGCACTTTCTGATAATATTTTTTTATATAATGTGTGAAGTTTTAAACAATTTCTTCAATTTATATCTAGTTAATTTTTGTTCTGTTCTTGGAAATATTAAAATAAATAAAACTGAAAAAGTTTGAAGCAATAAATTTTCATTTAAAAAGTATCCAGCTCTGTTATAAACAAAATTTTTTGAAATTCATCTTGCAAAATGAATTCAGAAAATTGCGAAACAAGTGAAATCCCTTACGGAAAAATTGAATCTAGGTAAGTTATTTGCTAATGTTTATTAGAATAATTAATTAAATTAACTTGTTGTAATTTTATTTATATAGTGAAGACCCTGAACAGAAAAATGAAGAAACTAAAATTAAACCGGTGTCAGTTTGTGCCCTGGTAAGTGAAAATTTTGAAATTAAAATTCAAAAATAAAGTTAACATGGTGATTATTGCAGTTCAGGTACACTTCATGTATAGACAAGTTTTTAATATTTATCGCAATAATATTCGCGATTCTATGCGGGGCCGGACTCCCGGCCCTACAGATAGCGTGGGGTCAGTTAACCAACACATTTGTCGAATACGATATTTACAAACAGATGGTCAAGTTTTGGCAAGGTCAAAATTCTACTGAATTTTACCATGACCATCTTGCTGGTCTTAATAGTTCGGAGTTCTATCTTGTTTTGAACGAGACAATGCCCTTGTTCCATTTGGATACGCTTCAAATACGATTGAAATTGAGCCAAGATCAATTTGTCAACGAACTTAACAAGACAATATTCTGGGAACCACCTAGCACAGAATATGTGGACAAGTTTACCAGGAGTGCCAATAAATGGAGTTTCACTATGTTTGGAGTGGGGGCTGTCTATCTCGCTACTTCCTTTATCATGGTGACTGCAATTACAGTTGCATCAGATAACCAAGCTCATCGAATTAGGATTGAATTTTTCAAGGCTATATTGAAACAGGATATTACCTGGTTTGACACAAAGCAGCTTGGTGATTTCGCCACCAAAATCACAGCGTTAGTAATTTAATAGTAATTTAACACCAAGATAATTTTTAACCTTTTCCTATTTGAAATTTTCCAGTGATCTTGATAAAATTCAAAATGGAATGGGTGACAAGGTGAATTAATCAGATAATAAATTATACCACTCCTGTTATTTACAATGTTTAAATTATCAATTAACTAGGTGGTCCTCTGCATATCTTCTATCTCAACATCACTGTTCTCATTAAGCGCCGCCTTATATTACGGGTGGGAACTGACTCTCGTTATTCTGTCCGTAGCGCCGGTTATGGTTATCTCTGGAATTGTTATATCGAAGGTTTTATTGAATATTCAAAGTTACCTTGTTATTTATTTTCAATTATACCCTTCAGATTCAGGCCAAGTACTCAACCCCTGAGGCCGAGTCCTATAGCAAAGCCGGTGCCGTCGCTGAAGAGGCGTTGGGTGCCATCAGAACCGTCTATGCCTTCGACGGACAGCGCAAAGAAATTGAAAGATATGACCGAAACTTAGAGCCGGCAAAGAGGAGTGGCATAAGACGTTCCCTATTCAATGGGATAGGGCTCGGGGTGATGTACCTGGTCATATTTTGTAGCTATGCACTTGCGTTTTGGTACGGGGTCAAATTGATTATCAGATCTATCCAGGATCATAGCCATCAGTACGATCCAGGCACAATGTTCATCGTGTTCTTCACGATTATGCAAGGTACTTTCAGTATCGGGTCTACCACTCCCTATACCGAGGCCTTTGCACAGGCGAGGGGTGCGGCGGCCCTTATATACCAAGTTATTCAACGAAAGCCAGATATTGACAGCACTTCAGAATCGGGTGAAAAACTTGAGGACTTCAGTGGTAGAGTAGAGCTCAGGGATGTCCACTTTTCCTACCCCTCCCGTCCTGACGTTCCAGTGCTTAAGGGACTCAGTCTTACAGCTGACCCTGGCCAAACTGTGGCTCTGGTAGGGCCGAGTGGTTGTGGCAAAAGCACAGTCATTCAGTTAATCCAACGCTTCTATGATAGCACAGAGGGTCAGGTGCTTATAGAGGGCAGGGATGTGATGGACCTCAACGTCGGTTGGCTCAGAGATAATGTCGGTGTTGTTGGCCAGGAGCCGGTGCTGTTCGGCTGTTCCATAGCCGACAATATTAGACTCGGTTATAGTGAGGCCGCACAGAATGACATCGAAAGGGCAGCAAAGGATGCGAACGCCTATGACTTCATTATTGGATTACCCGAACAGTTCGATACACTGGTGGGGGAGAGGGGGTCACAACTCTCCGGGGGTCAGAAGCAAAGGATAGCTATCGCCAGAGCTTTGGTCAGAAAGCCCAAGATACTTTTATTGGATGAGTCGACCAGTGCTCTGGATATGGAGAGCGAGGCTGTGGTCCAGACGGCGCTGGACAGGGCTAGTGTTGGCAGAACCACATTCATTGTCGCCCATCGCTTGTCTACCATCAGATCCGCCGATAAGATAATTGTTATAAATAGTGGTAAAGTGGAAGAAGTCGGTACTCATGAGGAACTCATCCAAAGGAATGGGATGTACTATAATCTGGTAAAAGCACAGAATAATAATGAAGAGCAAGAATTTGTCGGCAATGGTGCTGAAGAACTGGTGGAAAGGGAGGTCACTCCCCGTTCATTAAGTATTGAAAGCCGTAAAAATAGTGTTGGAATAGGAAATAAGGAAAGGCATGAGAAAGTGGTTGAAGACAGGGATGAGAAGAATAACTCGGCCTCAATGTTGAGAATTCTTGGTCTTCTCAAACCCGATATGTGTCTTATGCTGATCGGCTTTCTGACGGCTGTCCTCATGGGTCTGACTATACCCATGTTTGCCATAGTATTCGGTAATATTATCGGAGTGTTGTCTAATCCCTCGATCGATGCCATCAAAGAGGATGTGCTCTTCTATTCAATGGTATTCCTGGGGATGGGTGTCGTTGCCTCTGTCTCTAGTTTCCTCCAGGTAATTATTTCAAAGTTATCTAGGTTAAAATTATATAACACTTATTAATCTATAAATCTATGGACAGATGTATACAATCGGTGTCTGTGCGGAACGGCTAACGATGAGACTCAGAAGAAAGGTATTCACAGCTATGCTGAGCCAAGAGATAGCCTGGTTTGATGACCAGGATAATAGTTCGGGTGCTCTTTGCTCCCGGCTATCCTCTGACGCGTCCAGTGTTCATGGGGTCAGTTCTATTATAAATGAAAAGT
>JAQGBD010001171.1:0-18375 GCA_034698165.1 Punctoribates punctum | reverse complement strand
GTATCCGCCGGGACTATGCGCCAGAGTGTGAAATCCGGGACAATCCCGGCTGGGCCGGGACACTTGGCAACCCTAATCACAACAAATATTGCTTTAAAAAAGTAATGAATCACAATCTAGAAAATTTACCGGGATCAAAACTTTCTATCTTGAACTAAATATTGGAGTAAAGTTAAACTCTTCAGATGTTTGACATTCTTCTCAAATATGTTGATTATAAAATCAATATAGAAAAGGTTAGGTAAGTTGTAAAACCTCGGGGAAAGACAAGAGAGGGGGTCATTGCATTTGACCCCTCATGAGGTCAAAAATTGTCAAAAGTCGAGGGAGAAAGTAGTCGGGGCTAATTTTCAAGTTTTTTTTGGGGTAAATTTCGGCAATTTATGCGAATCGATTTAAACTGAATTTAAGCTAAATTAAGGACAATTTATGTCTATTTAATTGGAAAATAATCGAATTTCAGCGAAAAACACCGAAAATTTGTATTTTAGGTTTGGCCCTAAACTCGAAAATTGGTCATTTGGCTCCTCCAGGACAAGAACTCAAATTGGTCTTCTCCTACGGCCCGACCTCCACAGGGTCTCCATATGGTCTTGTCTTTGGCCTTGTCTTGTAAACAAAAGATTAGACAAAAAATGAGTAGCAAGGTCATTTGACGAAACGGGCCGACAGTTGGCGTTGTGTCAGACAATAATTGGTGGACGAGTTTGCGCTCAATTTGTTTAAAACTTGAGTTTAAGGCATTTGATTGCAATTGAAAACAAATCATTCTTTGATTCAATTTTAAAGTTATTTCAAATGATTTAATGCTTTTTACGAAGTAATCAGAGATTCAATAAACAGATAAAATGTGTTATCTTTTTCTGAGTCCCTTTTTATGAGAATTCAACCAAAGAATTGGACTCTTTTTCAAACAAATTCATCTAAAGTTGCAAACAATATGGTTGAGTCAATAATTTACCATGATCATAAGTTGAAAATCTTGAACCAACTAAAACTTCCACTTATTGTTGAATTTGAGTCAATTAACAATACCACTGATGCCTGGAATGCCATTCATTCAATGAAAGGTAATTTTCTCTCGATTTAAATACTCTTCTTATTTAAAAAATAAAATCCAAGTTTTTCGGTCTTTATTTCGGTCTTTATTTCGGTTATTTACTTATCCGTTCATTAAAAAAATTGATTGAAAGAGTTTTAATAAGATTTTAGGTAAAGGAGGTACTTTATTCTAGCCAAACTCCATAAACAAGCACGAATGAGCAGAAATGAGTATGGTAACACTCGAATAGTAGGTGTTTTATCGAGATCTCTTATTTGTGTGACTTTGAGGTTATAAAAGTATAATCTGAAGACTTAATTATTTTATTCTATATTCGTTGATATGATTAAAGATTTAAAGATGAAGTGAATTAATAGTTTTTGTTTGACGTTGAGTTCGAGGGGCGCCGGCCATCGCTATTCTGGCCGTTCTTAGTATTGCTGTCGAACTGAATGACGAACAAAAAGTTAGTGAATTGAATGGCGATAAACAAAAATTGATGACTCGTTTGAGGGAACGGTCGAAATACTTGTGCACTTCCAGACCCACTGCTGTCAATATTGATAAGGAGTGCAAACAATTGGTTAAATTTGGCGAACAATTGACTCAAGATTTGAATATTTCCTTTGAATCAATGGTCAAACAATTGACTGAATATTCAATCAATTTATTGGAAATAGACATCAAAGTCAACAAATCTATCGGCGATTTTGGCGCCAAATATATTAATGGGTTGACCTCTAATACCAAAAATATTCTGACCCATTGTAATACCGGAAGTCTTGCAACGGGTCTGTCCTAAAAAATCAAATAAAATATAAGTACTATTATGTTAACTCTTTAGCCGGTTATGGAACAGCTCTGGGAGTGATCAGGTCTTTGCATTCAATGGGCACTCTTTCCCATGCAGTCAGTACTTAACCCTTTTTGATGAAAGAAACCCTTTTTGTTGATTTGATTTGTTTTAAGTATTGCACAGAAACGCGTCCATACAATCAGGGCTCGCGATTAACCGCTTGGGAACTGATTCGCGATAAAATACCCTCGACTCTGATTTGTGACGATATGGTGACCGCTCTTTTTACTCATAAAAATATCGATGCCGTTGTGGTCGGAGCCGATCGAGTGGTAAAAAGAAGTGATTATAAAAACGAAATTTTTTAAAACTATTTGGAATGATAGGTAGCGAACGGCGACACCGCAAACAAGATAGGAACGCATCAAATTGCAGTTCTGGCCAAATATTTTTCGGTTCCATTCTTTGTGGCCTCTCCTAAGAGTACAATTGATATGAGTCGTCAGAGCGGGGATCAGATTCCAATTGAAGAGAGACCAGCCGATGAAATGAGGCGCTTTGCTGGCGTTCAAATCGCACCTCCGGGTATGTCCTCTAATATCGTATATGATATTAGAATTCTAATAACCATTCAATTGATTCATATGAATGTCTAAGAAATGAATTGTTGGAACCCATCATTCGATGTGACGCCAAACCATTTAATAACCGGAATCATCACTGAATTCGGAGTCTTTACTCCCAACCAATTGAAAGAAAAATTCGGAAATTGATTCAAAAGATTTAATAAATAAATAAATTACAGAAAATCTTATTATTAGTCAACAAAAATATAATTGATTTCCAATACAATAAATAGTTGTCGAGATATGTCTTCCATTGACTTCCCTTTATTGGCATAAATTTGTTAAATGGGGTTAAACTGGAATCAGCCTTAATTATCCGTCTGTTAGATGGACTGCAGGCGGAAACGCCATAACCACTGATTCAATGAAATCATAAGCAATACTTTTGAAATAAAATGTGAAAACTTTTGATTTATTGAAAAGCAATAAATCATAAAAAATGAGATTTTGTACAAAAATATTTGAACAATTAATTGGAAAACAGAATAAGAGAGGAGTCGTTCATTCAAGTGGCAGAATATCTCTCTAAGAGGAAGGCGTGACACGAATCGCAGACCCGAACCGGCTTTTTGTTGGACGGAAGTGGCATTTCATTGTTGGAACAGTTGCTGCAAAATATTTCGCCACAACTCCGGCAGTGATGCTATCGATTGGAAACAATTTATTAATAATAGATTCGATTACTTCCGTCAAACCTTTCTTCGAGAGACTGAGAAGGCTTTAGAGCACTGATGGCAGTGAACGGCGTCCTTATCACTCGTCCAAACGGCCTCTTTGAGTCTTCCGGTGTTCTCTCGGAGACCATCACATTCTAGTTTAGAACTTTTTCATAAAAGGCGTTAAATGTGATAATTGTCAACAAATTGAGTCTTACTCTTGAAGCTGTTTTCCCATCTCTTCTAAAGACAACTCCAATTCAGTACATTTTCTGCGGAGAATTTGATTATCTTTTTGAATCTGAACCGATTGACTGGCGGTGCGTTTGAGTTCTTCCATCTGGTGCTGCATTGAAGTGATCTGTTCCTGTTGTTCATCAATCAACTTCTGAAGTGTAGTTCTCCACTCTTTCTCAGTGTAGGCGTCCTTCTCTGAAGACATCCTTACGATTCATATCAAACAAATCAATAAAAAATATTTCAAAACAACTGAAGAATACTTTTGTCGTTCGATGTCTGACAAGCGTTGACTCAATTTTTGATTATTTTGTTCATCACTTAAGCGCTGTTTTTCAAAGAAAGCCACTCTTTTCGTAGATTTGAAAGAGAATTATATAAATAATCACTTCTTTAGATAATTGAAAATAAATAAATGAAAAAAGAATTGACAAAAGAGTAAACAAAAGTTTTATATTTAATAACAATTTTGAAAAACGAAAGCAATAAATAGAATTCAAATAAGAGGTGAAGAAGTGTTGGACTCATTGGACATACTTTGCCTCCAATTGATTAATATTGTTGGCCATAACCGACACGTTTTGTTCTAAGAATGAGATGTGATTCGACTTATTTTTGATCGAAGTCTCGCACTCTTGCAGTTTGTTATACATCTGAAGATTAATTGTCTTAATGTTTTCTAACTGTCGTCGAAGTGTTATAACTGTATCCTGTTTTTCGAGGACATCCCTCTCTAGTAATTGCATCGCAGTCTCGGCTTCTTTTTTCAAAAATATTTGTGTTTCGATTTCTTTTTGAGTTTTTTCTCTTAATTTGGTTTCTTGTTTGAGCTGTTCTTCGAGTTTAACAATTTCTGATTGTTTGGAGTCATTCCCCTCTGGAACTGATTTAATTATTTCAAAATTGTTGTCAACATTTCTATAAATCTGGAGCTCTTCCTTCATAAGAGTATTATCTGTTTGAAGGCTTTCTATTTTGTGCTCTAAGTTGGAAATCGTGGAACTGTTTGGTGACAAATAAATATCAAATTAGCCATCAATTGGAGGAACTAATCAGAAACTGACCTCAAATGTCGATTAAGTTCTTCGATATAATTTTTCTGATCCAATATCACAGATATGTTATCTTCAGTGCCATTACTGTTCAAAACAATTGTTATATAAAAATGAATAAATATTTTGAAAGTGAATACCATTTTTGGTTGACTTCATTTGTTTGTCTCAACTCTTCGTCCAAAGGATTTGATTGTATGTTATCTTTCAAATAAAAACTAAAATCAATTACATAATCATCAGAATCGAGATCCTCTTCTTTGAGACAGAGATTGCAGTCGAGAATATTCAGACCGACGATCAGTCCTCCGATAACTACTGCCTCGTCGGACATCATTAGAGCCTTTTCTTCGTAATATTCACTCAAAAGTATTTCTCTATTTTCCAAAAGAAGTCGAAAATAGTCTGAAAGTCGTTTATTCATTAGAGCCAAACGAATCCACGCCCGGGCTTTACCCAAACTGGTCCTAAACATTGGTATTTTATATTTGAAAATATTTAAGATATGAGACAGACTCAGACAGAAATACCTTATGGTTGGTATCTGTCGGGCGCTGACAGTAATATCGGAGGCATCGGATGATAGCCTTTCAACCAATTCTATTACATTCCATAAATCTCTTTTGGTTTCGAATAAACCCTTTTTTGCTGATTTAAAAAACCTCTTTTGAGACAAATTTACGCAATTATTGTCAATGACTTACATTTGAGTCCGTGTTTTAGAATTTGTTCCAATAAAAGGAAAAAATGATTTAACGGAAGACTATTGGAGTCAACCATTCGACTGGTTTTGGCAGAGCTTTCAATCAGTTGTTTGACAATCAGTTTCATAAGATTCACATAATTTGATCGCTCGATAGCCCAACGATTCTTAACTAAAATTAATTTCAATCAGTTTTTAAGAAAAATTCAGATCAAATACTTTGAAAGGAGTGATAAAAACTGTGATTTTCGGTGAAAACTACCCAATCGTTAATCACATATATTTTAGAGCCTGAAATTCCATTAAAAGCTTTCTGGTGTTTCTTAGAACCAATTATTTGACGATTGTCGGTCAATTTGTACATGATCATTGATCAATTCAAAATTCAACGCAAAAATAGTGAAAACTGATAGCACTAACTAAATGTCAAAAATATAAATATATTTGAGAGTTATTCGCAAATAATTAATCTTTAGTTTGGTATCAATTAATTGATTTATTGGACAAACGGTTGGATAAGAATATGTTTTGATTGTAAGCCTATTATCACTGTTTTGATAGCAAAGCAGACCATTCAAGTGATTCAACTGATTATCCAAATCATAAGTACTTCTATTCTTCAGTCCAAGAATTGAACTCAAATCAGACAAATTCGGAATTTTTTCGAATAATCAGAAGATTTAAAATTTATTTAAAAATGTCTTAAGAGTAATGTTTAATGTTTAAGGAGAAAATGTGAAAAGAGTTGAAATTACCTTTGAATTTGATTATCTGATCACTTGATTGGATGAGTTTATCATTTTTCAAACTATTGGTACTTTTGTTGGACTTAATCGATATTTTTCTTCCGACGGCAATACTTTTATTCAAATCACTTTCACTCGGATTTTCGGAATTTTTGTCTTCAGCGGAATCACTCTTTTCAGCCATGGATTGTAATTATGTCTCAATTAAAATCAAATTCAAATTTAAACAAATACTTCTCGAAATACATAACAAGTGATAAATTTGTGTCAATAAAATACTCAATGATTTTAAAGAAATAAATTTCGGCTTTAATTGTTTGAAAAGTGTTAGAAAAATATAATTAATTATAAAATACTCTTAAAATTGATTTAAAAATCAGTGAATTAAACGTCAAATTAAGAAAATATTTACTATTTTACAGTTAAAGCACATAAATTACGTCCACTTTATTTGCTTATGTATTGGACCCAAACTATTGAATACTGCGATAAGAAAGAGTGTTAATTGAGACGTTGTTTATCACTGAATTGCATTCTGGGCTCAATGAATGGGTGTCAAAATCTGTGTATGTCCTACCTCATTTTCCCTCATTTTCCCTCACTATATGAATGTCCTACCTCATTTTCCCTCACTATATGAATGTCCTACCTCATTTTCCCTCACTATATTTTCTATTTGCATCTTATTTATCAAATACTATCATTGAATCCTATTGAAAGAGCATTTAATTGAATCTATTAGAGTATCATGCTTAGTTTAAGCTTATGTACAACATATTTGCATTCTTTTAACATTAAACGAAAAATTATTGAAATATTTTTGTTTCATTTGATTATTAGTTTTAATTAATCTTTTGGTTTGAATTTGATTATAATTTAGCTGATAATCACTCGATTGAAGAAATCATTTTTCAAAAAGGAGGGCAGACTCTAAGTTGATTAATGTTGGGTATGAAGGGGTCAACTAATACTCTTTGATTAAGGTTTAGTTGTTGGAAGTATCATGATCATTTTGTTCATACATTTACTGCAGTAGTACTCCAATGAATGGACTCCAGTCACTGGACTCCAGTCAATGGTTTAGAAATGTTTTCAAAAATATCGTTCGGTTTTTGTTCAATAAATCAATGAATTGAGGCTTAAATTTGAAGACATTTTCTTACGTTTTGTTTGAATATTTAGTATAGAATTGAGTCAATGTTTTCTCACTTCTGACGAAAGACACGATTTTTTACGAAATTAACCATAAATTGGATTAAATCTATTGATTGTCTTTTAATTATGACATCAGAAGTGAAGAAAGTGGAGGTAAACCACAAATAGAGGTTTGAATCAATTGATTTATTTGATTATTAGGTGAAAAACGAGTCGATTCCTGATTTAACTCAATCGACGGCATCGACAGAAGTGGTGCCAAAACATCCGCTTCAAAATCAGTGGCAGTTGTGGTACTTCAGACCGGGAGCGAAGGGCAGCGCCTGGGAGGACAACCTCCTCGATGTCACTCATTTCGATACCGTCGAAGACTTTTGGGCGTAAGATATGATTTGAAGAGATTTTGTCTCAACTAATGGCTAATCCGTGACATACTTTCCAGTCTTTATAATCACATCGAATTGGCGTCGAATCTGAACTCTGGAAGCGATTACTCGATATTTAAGTTTGGGATCCGTCCGATGTGGGAAGACGTCCACAACAAGGCCGGCGGCAGATGGCTCTTCACATTCAAGAAGAACGTCTCCACTGCCCGACAAATAGACGAGACGTGGCTCGAAGTGGTCTGTCCTTTGGGTTCACACTCTTCGCCACTGATTCTAATTGTATTCTAATTTCAGTTATTGTGTCTCATTGGAGAGGCTTTTGGCGAAGACAGTGATCAGGTCTGTGGGGCTGTGATTAACATACGGCCCAAAATCGATAAGATATCGGTTTGGACTAATGACTGCCACAACTCTCAGGCCATCACTAATATCGGGTATTGAATATTCAATTCACAGCTCCTTCTCTTTGCCTTTCATTCAATGACTTTTAAATTATTAGTAAAATTTTGAAGCAGAGGACGGGTTACGCACAGAACATCTCATATGAGGCCCACAACGACACAATGGTTAAGACCGGGTCTGTGGCCAAACACATGCACTCTCTATAATTCAATTTAGTTTAATATCGTTTCAATTTTTTTTACGAAACATAAGTTTGAAAAACTATTTATAATCGAAGTAAATATAATTGAATTCTCAGAACATATGAAAAATTATTACTTTATTAGTGTTTTCATTGATTTTCATTCAAACAAAGCATTGAGTCATTGCATTGGCTTTCAATTAATTCCACTCTTTATTCAAATTATTAAACAATTTTCTTCAGAATTTCGATAGAATTTATGTCCAAAATGTTTAATACAAATATTGACTAATATTTCGAAAATATGTAATTTTCTAAAAATTCAAATATATATTCAATAAATTTGTTTTTTGTTTGCATTTAACACTTGTTTTCTCTAATTTATAAGAAGTGAAGTATATATCGACGACAACAGCAATAGTTTTATTAAATATAATGTATTTTACAACAAATTTTTTGAATAAATAAATTATTTTCTTTTAAGGAGTCAACAAATGATGGCTCAGAAGAGCCCGACTTTCTTCTTGAGTTCCAATTGTTTCCATTTTGGATAACTTTGAAATTCTTTGTATGGAATACCAAACAATTGTTTGAAGTCATCGCTCGACAAATAGAGCTAAAGTTGGGTTCAAATGATCAGAATTTTCAAATGAGGCACAACTAATGTCTCACCTCTTTTCTGGAGGGCTCCACGTCTTGCGGCAGAAGAATAGAGTCTTTGATTTTCAACTTTTCGATCGGATATTTAGAGACGGATTCGAAATCTATTGAATTGTTATTATTTGTGACTTTCAGGGCTTTCAGATTCTGAGTGTTTCCCTCTTTTAAGGCACACATTATTTGGTCATAATTTTGATTCTTCTGTTAAAAGAAGTTGACATTAATTACAATCCAATTACTCCACAAATGAATGAAAAGTCAAAGTAATAAAAAAAATTAAATATGAGCATGCACATTTTTTTAATCATTGTATTGCACTTTTCACTAAACAATTCTTAAAACAAAAGTTATTTTAATTTACTATATCTTAAAATTAAGTCATTTTTCAAGATATGTGGATAAGAGACGAAACTATAGACGATTTAAAATGAAATAAATACCAAATCTCACGAATTATTATATTTTTTAGTTACAACTCATTTCCCATTCAGACAATTGTTTAACAATTTTTCAAAAACTTAATTGAATTTCAATAAATCGGATATTTTTTGAGAAGTGCTTACATTCCAAAGGGTTTGATTCCAGGAACCGAAAAACCCAATGAAGTGAATCGGTTCGTAGAATTGCTTGATTATAATTATAGGCGTATCCGCGTCTCTACCACTCGGGTCTGTCTGAAGATATTGTTGGGCGGCTTCCAGAGAAAGTTTCTGCTCTTCGGTATTAGACAATTGTCCGATCCATATGAAGAGGGCGTCCCACGCGTCTGACATGATTTTAATTTAAAATCTGATCGAAACTAGATTTTTGAAAATATTTACCCAAAATCATGACGTCATCCTCAATGAGGTCTGACTGATCGAAATTAGGGATCTCCTCAATAGTCAACCTTCCCGTAGCATTACTACATTGAAAAAGTCGGGCAGAATGGGGATCGTCTGCGATTTGGAGTCGTTTATCACTAGAGTACTCCTCTTTGCCTCCGATTTCATCCCAGAAGTCGTCCCTTTCCTGTCCTTCAGATACGAGAAGAACTTCTTTGCCTTTTTGTTTGGAGGCAATCGCTTTTGACATTTCTCTTTCATCTCCAAGACTTCCCTGAATTTGAAATAAACGAATATAAATATAAATCGAGTGTTTCTCGTCATTGAATACCTTTCCCGCCCAGACATAGACCTTATCCGAGGTCAACAAAACAAAGACATCGTTCGAATTGAGAGAAGAGGCCCTACACTCGACCTGAACTGCTTTAGTATTGTAAGGAGAGGTACCCCTCACTTGCAATAGAATTGTCTGATTTGTCGCTTCTTCAGAAGTACTGTTATTGAAGGCACTACTGAACCCTCCCCTATAAATAATCATTTCTCCGCCAAACATAGCCATGAAATGAGGCGGTTCTTTGCCCTCAACAACCCTAACCTGAACTGCTTTCCCCGAAAACCTATTATTGTCGAAATCGACGGTTTTCATCGCAGCGGTTCCTTTTTCATCGACAGAGGATTGGGTTCCAATCCAGTAGTAGATTATGGCACTTCCAGCACCATATTCATAGATGACCAAGAAACAGTCTCCACTATAGAATTTTCCGAAGTCCTCTTTTGGCACTTCTATTAAATCAAAACTTTTGACGCGATAGACTTGTTTTTGGCCCTTCCCGTCGTCAACCATCTGAGTTTCGGCAGCCATCGCATGATTCTCGTGAAGAACCGAAGGGTCAAACTTTTCGGGATTTATTTTAGCGATTTTTCCGACATTATAAGTACTCCCGAAGCCATTCGATTGATTCGAGTCTTTCCATGATTTGAATAAATTTTTGAACTCAATGGGTTCTCCCCCATCAATAACTCGGGTCACTCGTGTGTGCTCTGGATAACCCTTTTTCTTGATAAAGCCCTGGGCATTTCTCATTGATTCTGTTCTTTCTTTGGGTGAGGCTTTTTTCCCGACCCAAACCCAAATTCCGGCCAAATTGTTGTCAACAATGAATGAGTCCTAAAAATGAGGGCTTTTAGAGTTGTGTCAAACATTAGAATCAAACAAACCATAGGATTGAGGTCTTTCTGTTCTAAGGGTCCGCTCTTCACTTTTGCCACTTTGAGACTCTGGTCCTGATCAGTGCACTGGTATAGTATAACTTCTGATCTCTGGGTCATCTCAAGTGCTGAATCGCTTGGAATTTCTGTATGACTTTTCACATGTTTTTTATCGATTGGCAAATATTTGTCGAAGAGTTGTCTCTCGTCGTCATTGAGTTCGGTTTCATTGCCGTCCTCTACAATCACTACTGCCTTACAGTCAGGTGAGTGCTCTGATTTCAATTGTTGTCCAACTTTGATGGCCTGAATCTTTTCCATATTATTGGCAAAACGACCCGTCCATAGAAAGACAAAAGTGCCGGAGTCCAGAATAAAGACATCGCCGTCGTTCAGTTCACTCCACTCTATTGTCGACAACTGTTTACAAGATTTATCAATATTTTGTGTCAATTAAATAATGATTTATAATTCAAATTTATAACCTCTTTAACGACAGGAGATCTCTTGCCTTTCACCTGATAGAGACTAGGTTTGAGTGAAAGGTCTATTTTATTGAAACCGCTTTCAATGCCTCCCTTAAGAATTCTAAGGATAATAACTTTCAATTAATCAGTTTTAGAATAAATAACATTAAAAGGCCTTCAATTAGGAGTTTTAAAAATAAATAAAAATTGAATATATAAATGAGTAAGGTAGGTTTTGGTGACATTGAAGTGAATATAATGAATGTGTTGTCACTCACCGCATCCCATTCCTAAAGTATGATAAGAATCGTTTTGATTCGTGAGCTAACGATTAGAGAATTTATTTTTATTGTCAGTGAAATTGTTTTTCATTTATTGAAGTCATTAAGATATTTGTAATGATTATTAGTGTCAATGGAAACCTTGAATCTCCCTGTGCTGAACTGGTGTTCCCCCGAGATAGTCATCTAGCTCCACTGACTTGTATGCGGCAATGCCTGCCTCATCCTGTGATGTTTCCGATCCTAACCAAAAATGAATGTGAATGTCGAGCCCTCCCTTCACTTCTTTGGGTGTCATCATAGAGTCAGCCCTTTCCTTGCCATCGGAAGCCTTTGAATGCAATTCATATAAAAACTTTGAAATTCATGGTTAGATTTGTAAGGAATACCTACAGAAATAACAATATACGAGTCTCCGCTGTAAAACTGACCATAACACTCCCGACTTATGGGAACCACTTTCAGTTTCTGACAATACAATCACATTATAAATATTTATTCATTTTCTATCAGAAAATACATTTTTAATTGGGTTTTATTTGAGACACGAAAAAATTGAATAAACCGTTCATCAGTTTATTAACGATTATTCATAAACTTATAAATAATTAAAAAATTATCTTTTCGTTCAAATTCTATATTAATCGAAATTAAGATACGATTTGAGTGAAATTAAAGTTTAAAATATAGTCAACTTAAGATATTGAGCATGCTTAACTTTATTCAAATTTCAATTAAATAATAGACAATCAATTGAAAGTAATTACTTTTGCATAGTTTGACTCTTGGTTAAAAAGTATTGTTCTTCTGATTAAATATGCTCTGATTTTAGTGTATATATAGAGTTAATGTTTTATTTTAGAAAAGCTGAATAATTGAGAAATTGGTTTTACCTCGATTCTCCAAATGAAGAAAAAGGTGGAATTTTGAGGAATGGCTTTAAACGCCGGATCCACTGCTGAAGACATTGTTTGAGTTATCAATTGTTAAGCACTGAGAGGTGTAATAAAGTTGACTCAAAATTATTAAATTGAACTCAACTTCGAGAGAATATAATGAAATCTATGACAACATTATCTCTAATGTAATGCAAAATATACTTCAAATTAATTTAATATAAACACAATTTGTTGTATGCGTTACACAAATATTCAATTTAAGGGGAGTTAAGGGGAGTATTGGTTTTCATTGTATGAGACACTGTTTGAAGCAAAACAAGTGGATAGCCTTGTTCTCGATTGGCGGACACCTCCGGAAGGATATCTCTCTATAGAGCGATGCAATAAAGCTTTTAGAGCCGGTTTTCTGCACTCTTTCTCCGTAAAAGACTATCCCATCCCCAGGAAAAGGATGCTCTCGAAAAGTGTCATTTTATTCAAAATAATTGCAAAATAATTATTCAAATAATTAGTTAAACTTTAAAATTAAACACAGATTTTATTAGAGAAATTCAATATCAGGTCAATTGGTCGACCATTCTTTCGAGATTTTATGCTTTACCTTGGGCTAATAAATAAGAATATTTCTCCTGTTATTTGAATATCAAAAACTTGGATTTGAATTTAAAATGAAGTTTAATCGACAAATCCATATATTATTTAAAATATTTGCAAAAATTTCAATAATAACTGATTAATAGAAATAAAAGCTTTTATTTGATTTTCAGGCATTCAATCGAATATTTGAATTAACTTTATTCAGATGTCGTATATTTCATTCAATCTTCATATCAATAATATATGTGTTCAGTACTCCAAAACATGATTTACACTGATTATACGCAACGATAAGTGATTAGATCAATAATCTAGATCATTACATTTATATATGTCCACATTTGCTCTAATATGAGGTTATATTCGGTGAAATATAATTTTGATAAGTTATCAAATTTGAGTCATCCCTGTCTGTCCAGGTTATGAATGGAGGCTCTGTATGGCCTCTATATGGCCTCTATATGGCCTCTATATGGCTCTATCTCTAAGAGAATATACATATCATTCGATTACTGAATCTTTTAAATTAATATTCCATGTGATTCAATCAAATTATAGAGAGAATATGACCTTGTTATTTACTTCAAATATTGTCATTTCATTAATTAAATTATATTTTGTTTTGAAATTTTTAAATAAAAGTAATTATGTTTAAACACATTTTTAAAAAATCAAAACAATTGATTGTTTGTGAGCTCACAAAACATTATTTTTCAGAATCATTTAATTGAAAACTAATTCCTATTATTTGAAGGAAAGGCCATATTTTGAACTCAACTAATGAGAAGAATTAGATTTTTTCAAATTTGATATTTTGGTGGAAAGCCTTCAATTAAAAGATGAAAACAATTTGTATTTAATCTGAGACTCAGACAAAAGTAATGGTTTTGTGGACTTCCGAAAGTGGAATAACAGGAAATATTAGATATGAGGTCGGAATGAGTCCCTCTCAGGAACAGTATATTTTTTGGGTCAGTCATATATATAAATATATTACTAAAAGAGAAAGTTTGAGCACAACTTTCCATTTCTTCGGTCGAAACACTTATTTATTGAAAACTTGTGGAAAATGAGTTGGAGTATAGTTTTAATGGTTTTGGTGACAATACTTCTCTCGCTTATTGTCTCAGTTTTTATGGCGCGTTTGTATTTGCGAATGACGTGCGGAATATGCAAAAGTCAGAAGGATTTGACCGGAAAAGTAGTGCTCATCACTGGTGGCAATACAGGGATTGGCAAAGAGCTCGTCAGAGATTTGGCCAAAAGAAATGCCAAAATAATTATGGGCTGTCGTTCCCTCGAAAGAGGCAAAGAAGCCATCGCTGATGTCGTGGAGTCGACCGGAAATAATAATATTTATGTGAAGAAGTGTGACATCAGTTCATTACAATCGGTGCGAATGTTTTGCGAAGAAATACTTGACTCCGAAGAAAGATTAGACATTTTGGTCTGTTTTGCGGGTTCGGGCGCTCCATTTGGCCGCCATTTGACCGAAGATAACATCGAATTACAGTTTGCGACCAACCATTTGGGGCATTTCCTTTTGGTCAACCTATTGCTTGAATTGATTAAATCGACGGCTAATTCACGAATTATCATAACTTCCTCTTCGGCTCATTTGTTGGGAACTCTCGACTTAACGAATATGATTCGGTTCGATAAGTATGTCAGCCATCCGTTCCTCTCCTACTGCGACACAAAGTTAGCGAATGTAATGTTTATGAAAGAATTGAGTGAAAGACTGAATGATTGTGGAGTTACAGTGAATGCATTGCACCCTGGCACTATTTATACCAATGGAATTCGATATAACAAGATTTGGTACATCAAAATCTTTCTCACATTTCTCTCTTTCTTATATAATAAGACTCTCGAAGAGGGCGCACAGACTTTCATCTATTTATGTGTTTCTGAAGAAGTGGACGGAATAAGTGGTCAATACTTTTCTGACTGTAGACCCGCTAAATATAACCCATTAGTGGACGACAAACAACTGAGAGACCAGTTGTGGAAAACAAGCGCTCATTTGTGTGATTCCAGAGTTTCACGAATTACTTCTTTTGTCTGACAATTGTTTCACTTTTGACTCAAAATTATTTATTTTATTGTAAATAATTTGTTTTTCTTTCAATTAATAAAATTAATATTAATTTATAATTGAATTTTGGTTTAAAAATCACAATAATTATCACAAAATTACAACAAATAAGTAAATAATAATAAATATTTGATTTAAATATCAATCAGATGTGACAAAACTGGCCAAGGTAAACGATTGTAAACGATACATCATTAATCATGATACTTTAGTTGGGTGTAACTCAATAAACGATTAGTATGTAATTCATCCAGCTATCTAGGTAATAAATTATCAAGGTGAAAAAACAATTTCCAGTATTGAAGGAAATGCTTAAACAGTTTAAAGAAAACAAATATAAATTAGAGATTGGATTCGGATCGGCTTCGGATCGGATTCGGATTTAAGCAAAAATCTCGGAATCGGATCGTATCTGAAGTTATAAAAAGTTCGGATCGAATCGGATTTTGATCCGAATTTTTTTTTTTTTTGTGTAAAACAACAGTAAAATGTGACAAAACCTGAATATTTCATATAATTTAGTGAATTATTGCCTCAAAGTTTCAGTCAGTCCTGAAAATACTCGATTAAAAAAATAACTGTATTTTCTTTTAATCAAATTTTTTAGAAATATTTTCAATTTCTATCAATGTTTACGAATTCCTCTCCATCTAAGCTAATTGGTATAAATTTAATAAGGTAATATTTCTAATTTTAAGTTTGAACAAAAAATTACCCAAATTTTTTTATCCGATCAGAAAAATTTTGAGTTCGGATCGGATCAGAGCTCTGAAAAGTTGAGATCGTATGGTATCGCCAAAAATCGATCCGATCCTCATCTCTAATATAAATCAAATTTTTTCAATATTTTTCATCTCTTGGTTGAAATTTCTTTTCAATTCTAAATTAGAAAATATTTTTTTTAAAAAACAATTTTGAGTGACAAATGTTTTTGACTTAATTATATTAGAAGGATCCTTAGTGGCCTTGTTCATTTAGGCCTTATTCTGTTCATTTAGGCCTTATTCTGTTCATTTAGGCCTTATTGAAGCCGTTGTCAATGGTTTCAATACAAACTCAACACTAAAAATGGGTTTTAAGTCAGAATAAGGCCTAAATGAACAAGGCCAATAAGGATCCTTCCAATAAACACAAACTTACCCATCACTTCATTTTTCATGACAAGCTATATTTCCAAAACGATCTAGTACATTCCAGTTGAATATAGAAATCAAGAATCAATTCAATCTCATTGTATTGATTAAAATAATCAAAATTCTGGTGATTTGTTTGAAATAAATGGTCGAAAACGAGAAGAAAATCCATTCAATCTGTTGTCAGTCGAATGTTAGCTTACATTTGAGACATCAGTTCTTTTGCAGACATTAGATGTGAGACAATTCAGACAATTCAGAGCAAATTCAACGAAAGTGAACTTCATTTGAAAGTCATTGAAAGGGATTGAGTTCTATATTTTGTGACCCAAACTTTGTTCAACTTTTAGTCCACTTTTCAACTGATCAAAGGGTCAGCTCATAAGCAATACTGCCATTCCTTTCCTTTAATTTATTTTCACTATCACCCGATCCTCAGATCTGATTTTTAAAAAAATATATTTTATTTGTGAGCTTAAAATAATTCTTTAATCATAATAATTTGAAGCAAGGTAACATATCTGAGCCTTTTGGTGGACCTCTTTTCCATTGATCAGTCGAAGAAAATCATTTATCGATAATTTTTACCGAAATTATACTCAAAATTTGATCTTTTTTTTGTTACTCAACCAATTATAGCCAAGATATTCAACGAATTTGTAAAATGTGCTTGCATAGTTATTGCAGTTATTCCAAGCTTAAGATAAGAAGATACAGAAAAAAAAGATATTTCATAAGCATGGTCAATCATAATTCCTCAAAGCCCTAATCAGTTTTAAAATTTCAGAAATCTGAATAAAGATTGAGATAGATCAATGATTCAGTGATCAGCCAAATGACGAGGGTCAATTATATTTCCCAAAAAATTGGAATCTGACCTCAAATAACAGTTAAGACGGAAATTCATTTTCAAACAGAAAAAGTGATTTAAAAACAAGTATTCAAAGAAATACTCGTTTTTCAACTTTCACTTAAATTTTTTAAACTTGAAAATGGGGTCAAACATACTCTTCCTATAAATGTATATTTGAATTAAGTTTTGTTATCAGTGATCTTATCACTGTTTCGCATCCAATTCTTCAATGGTTTCCCATTTTTTATGATTTATGTTTTCAGAAACAGCTCTAAACGCGATCTAAACTTATGTTAAATTAAGATCAACTCAACATTGGGTCACTAAAGACTAAAAGATCAAAGTTATCCCAATTCAATGTTTTACCAAAATTCATATAATGATAGTCTCATAAAAAATAATTTTGTGTTCAATAAAAAAAATATTAAGCATTTAGAGACGGAATCCATTAATTAATTAAGAATATTCTGTATCTTAAAAACATTGAGTGAATACTGATTTTTGTGTTAACACTTCGTTAGTTTTTTAAAAGCCAATTATGACCAAGGAGGAATAACGTCATTCATTTACATATGATTTTAGGTCGATCTAATAGATTGTAAATTAATAGAGAGCACTTAAACTTCAATTTACTTAGGGCATTTTTAAACAAATATATTAAATCTATGTATTGATCTTTTTCCTTATTTTTCAGATTTAGATTTTTTCTTTTCGGAAAGTTTTGATATTTTTGTGACAGAATTTTGGAAAATCTTTTTTTCAAGAGACAGAAAAACCAAGAATAGGAGCTCAGCAGCAGTTGGAATGAATAACATGGAAAAATGCTTAAATCAGTCTCTAAATGGTCAAAAACTGCATAGAAACACATAGAGCGCATGGTGTCTAAATGACTGTAATGGCTTTTTCTTACTTATCAAGCAAATAAATCAAGATCATCCTGGTCCGGTTTATAATTTTATTCAAGGAAATTCCTTCCCTCCACCCATTTTCTCTGCCATTTTTGGTAATTTAGACGAATAAAATGGATTTGAACTAAATTGACTCAAATTTAGCCGAAAATGGCGGCTATTTTAGCTGATGGCTCTCTTGAGGTGAGGTGTTTGTGGATCACTAGTAAATTAGTAAAATCGGAATCTTCTTTATTCTTAGAAGAAGTGTGTGATTAGAATACGAATCTTCTATTACTTCTTAATAAGAAGAAGAATAAAGAATGAATGAATAAAGAAGAAGTTCTTATACATGTATTTAAGATAAAAACTTGAAAATTCTAATTACTATAGCAAGGTAACTTATCGTCAGGGCCCTCAAAAAGTGAAACCGAACTCATGACTATGATTATTGGTCTTGATTCATTAATGCTTTTTCAATGGGT
>JAQGBD010001170.1:0-18378 GCA_034698165.1 Punctoribates punctum | reverse complement strand
CCCTAGACAAGAGCTCGAATCGGCCTCCCCCTACGGCCCCCCCCCCTAGGGTCTCGGACCTTGCGCACCCCTGATTTAATAGTCAATGAATCTAGGCAATTAATAATTGAGCTTGTAAAAAAAAAAATTCTTTCAGACTAATGTATTCGGTGTTTGAATCCTTTGCAGGTAAGCGAAACGAAGTGCAGAATAGTCCGGATGACACTCAAAATCTTGAATTCTTGATAAATGAATAACTGCTGACTCAATGCTCAGACGTTAGATATGTTTAGATTTTCTCTAATGGTTTGCATTTTTATATTTCAATTTAAAATAAGCCGAAAAGAGCTCACATTTCCCAGTCTTTTATCAAACTTTTATCTGTCGTTAAAATTAATTAGATTTTTGTTCCAACCTTTGGCTGCCGTTCACTCTATTTATTATTATTTTTATTATAAACAACATATTAAACACTTTTTATTTGAATCATTAGTTTGAAAAAAATATTCTAATTATTATTCATTTGAAATGTCATCAAATGCTTTCAAATAATACGCATATCTCACGTAATAGGGATGAAATTTTATCTTAACTCATCTTGATTAAAGTTTTCCATTATTAAGATCAAAAGGACGCAAAACTTTGACGTCAATATTCTTTAAATTTTTCTGATTTATAGCAAAGAGATCTGAAATATGATTCTTATCTCTTTGTCAGCATTACATTCAAGAAATTCATTAAAACTATTCTCTCCCAAAAAATTTGTTTTATTAATTGTTAGTCATTAAAGTGTACTTAAAAATAATCGGTATTGAAATCTAATCATATAATCATTTATTTTAATTTTATTCGTCATTTATTTAATATAATTTAGTTTATAACTAATGAGAGAGAGAGAGAGAGAGAGAGAGAGAGAGAGAGAGAGAGAGAGAGAGAGAGACCAAAGACGTGCCCTTTTGATAATTTTTTGCTACAATAGAAATGATTATTGAGATATCGATCGCTGGTTCGTGAAAACCGAGATTTGTGTCGTAAATATCGTAAATCTTTTGTCGCATCAATTCTTATGTTTTGTCAAAACAACGTTCAAACAAATAAATAGCAAAATCATTAATAATTATTATTAATGAAATCGATGTCTGAGTTTTGTAGTCCTAACGTTTAATTTGATTATTTTACATATGAGTTAACCCCTATTCGAATGTTTTGCGTCAAATTATTCATAGAATTCTCCTCCAATACAATCAAAATGTATATACAATTTGAATATTTCATAGTTTAGTTTCGAGCTTATAATTAAATTTATTGATCGTTTCTTTTATGGTAATTACCAAATATTCAGAGAATGAGTAAAACACTTTTTGCTATTAAAATAATTGGCTTTTTCTCACAAACACTTAAAATTCTCAGAAAATGTGATTTATTTGTCATATTTCCTCTGATTATAAAAACTACGTCTATAAGTGATTTCGTCAAATCTAAACAGTATTTCATATTTCTATTGAAAATTACTATAATTTTATAGATTTATTTTCAATGAATGGGAACACAAATAGAAATGTTAATCAAAACCGAGATATCCATTAATTTCAGACAACACTGGAATACAATCAGAGACTCCTTTTGAAAGATCAGATCAAACGAATGTTTTGCGAAAGTCATGAAATCAATTTATGTCACAATCGATGGGTTCTTCATCTCCTCTAATGATTGCGATTTGAGACTCAGATTCGAGTCATAACAATCGCAATCAACGGCTCCGACGCATCACTTTATTCAGTAGGAATTCAAATCTAGATATTTGTAAAGAAATAGTCCGGGATGACCACCATTCTTCAATAGTTGAGCTCATAGGAAATCGCTCAGGCTAATTTAACAGTTAACATGCAATATGTTTTATTAAATTAAACTTGTTTAATTCTCAAATCAAAGAAATAAAAAGGCGAGTTATCTAGATTCAATATTAACGTTTGAATATTTTCAGACAGCTTTTCAGTAAATATTTCTCATTAAATCTTAAAATGAAATGATTTTCACTAAATATTCAATTATTTTGTGCTTCGATTGAAATACAATTGAATTGATTTCGATCCTCAAATGTTTGTGGAATTTGATTAAAAATTAATGAATGGACTCTCTTTTGAATTTAATCACTATTTTATGTTCTTTTTATCAATTATTTGCATACTTTTGTCACATTTATTTCGTGAAAAGGATAAGTCATTAAAAATTAATTAGCATTAAGTCTGATATAAATGTCGATTTGTCTTATGCTTAGCACAGAATCGGTTTGCACTCAAACAGAGGAAATGAGTCTATAAACGACTCGACACAACTATTTTTCATTATATTGAACACGAATTTTAAAATGCGGTAATAAAAGAGAGAAAAATGAAGCGAAAAATGATGCGATTGTTTCGTAACAATAGCCAAATACTAAGCACTCCATCAAATCAGACGAATTCATACTCCCATTAGCTTTAAGTTGAAATCAGAATCAAATTTGGAAAACACTCATAAATTGACGGATTCAATGAGAATCTAAAACACATATATTTCAGACCTGGCCATAGGCATCCTTTCCAGGGGAAGGATGGAGGGGTGCAATGAAGGATTTTCCTCCCAAATCGTTGAGTGTTTTGGCTTTACCCCCATTGGCTGTATATTCATATATTGAAATGGCTTTCCTGCGAAAATGTCATTCATGTCATTCATCAGCTCTGGTTAAGTGAAGGAACACTTTTAGTTGACATAAATATTGTTGACTTCAAAGTTCATCGAAAAATTAGTTTCCTTTATCTTCAAACTAAAGAAAGAGTAAATTCTGTGCAAATTTTTTCTTTTCAAATCATTTTGCATTCATTTTATTTTCAGACTAATTAACTGAATTATTCTGACATTTGATATAAATATTCAGTTATTAATCCCTTTCAGAGTTTGTTTTGAAAACTAAAGTATTATTTTTCAGCCAAAATTAATAATGAATTTCAGAATTTCCAAAAAGCATAGCCAATAATATACGGAAAAAAACTGTAAATCAGCTCAATTTGGACTTAACTCAATTGTGACGCGAAAATGATCTCTTTTTCATAGTAGAAGCACAGAATAACAAGTGAGGAATCATCCCTTCTCATTAATTTTTAAGCTTTTCCTAGAATTGTGTCGGGTTTGAGAAAACAAAAATAATTAGGGAACGGATTGACTAATATTAGTCTCAATTTTAATCACAGTTTTCGACATAATTAAAGTGGATTTAAATTTGAATTAAATGTAAACATTTGAAGGTTTGGTGGTTTCAAAACAAATATTTGAATTTTTCATATGATTTCCGCACTCTTTCCAGAAGTTAATAAAATTCAAATAAATTGGAGATATTTTTCATTCTTTTTGAGGTCATTTGATATTCAATTTATATAACAGACATTTGCAGTGATTTCCAAATTTCAGATTCAATCAAATGAGTTGAAAAATTGAAGGCCTTTCGCATCGGCACAGAATTAGAAAATTTTCAGCGTTCTATTTTTGGATCTAGCTAATTTGTTTTCACTTATTCTCATTTAGGCGATGTTTAAACAGAGTGAGAGTTACGTAAAAAAGTGTTTTCACATATTTTTTTAGTAGAAATGATAGCAAATCAGTTGAATTCAAGTTTTTTCAAAAGTTTCAAAGCGATAAATAAAATTTGAATTTTGAAGGTCAACACAATTGAGAAAATCGTGTCAATTGAGTTAATTTGAATTCTGAACAAGTCTTCAAATAAGTCTTCAAATAAAACCAAACCTTTTCCACAAAATTGATTTCATTTAATCTCTTAAAACTTCAAAACTATCGATAAACGAATTCTTATTTCATATCTCCTTTTGATTACTTAACTACTGTTTGGTTATTATTAATGAAATCAAATCTTTATTAGAAAATCGTATTCGAGTGAGAGATGCGTTCAATCGAGTAATCCTTCTTAAGCTCATCCAACAGATAATAAGCAAAATAAGATAAAATACATTCCCTATTAAATATAGATTAGACTTTTCTGATATTTCAAATTCTTGGTTATTTAGTTCGCATTTCAAATGCATTCAATTCCAATAAAGTCTGGTGAAAGTCATTCAAAATCACCTGATCTGAAGTGTGTCTTTTGAGTAATTATCAAGTTCATTTGAGATTACCAATAATTGTTTACTTTACTGAGCCATTCCTTAAGCAGACGGACACGACCAACAAAACCATGAGAACAGGATCTCAATCACAAATAGAAATTCAAATGTCCCTAAAATGGTTACCCTTATGAAACATACTATCAATAATTGTTGCTAAATATGACCTGGGCCTCACTTAAAGAGATGATGAATTAGTTGTTGTAAAAGAGACGGATCATATGCTTCTGTTTATACGTTTCTAATCGAAGCGATTGTTATATCGGATGATAAAAGACTTAAATTTAAGTTCAGAATCACTTGAGATACTCATAATGTGTTTTTGTGAGAAAAAATATCTGAAATTAAAGATGTGTTAGTTTATGGTTTTGTTGAGACAATAAATGTGACACAAATTCACTGAATTTATCTGATTATCTAAAGTTATATAAGATATTTATTGAGTTCATTCTAAGAAAATGTTGATATAACTGGCTTTCCATCACATGACGCCATTATTTCTTCATTGAAGAGCACTCGACAGAAATCTTTTGAAGATTCCTTTACATCAATAAAGTGGAAGCATTTCACTATTCAACTGAATTTTCATCAAATTTCTATCCATTGACTCAAATAACTCAGTTATCGTCACAAACATCTGCAATAAGAAAATTGAATGACTCCAGACTCGAGTCCACACCAAACGAGTCTACCATTAGATCTCTGGACATATATTTCATACTTTCTTAGGAATTTCTCTTATAGGCAATGCCCAGGATATATATAAACTCAATAATAGCCTTAAACTGTACACAAAAGTACTCCCCTTTTTACTTACAAACCAAACAGAAATGAATATGAATTTTCAGTTTTTGTCTGTAGAATAATATTCGCCATACTTTTAGATACTCGCCCTTGGTCATGTCTTTGTATATCATCACATAGAAATTGCCATGTGATGTTTAACTGAGCATGGTGGATATTCAATGAGTTTGATTCTAACCTCAAATCATCTGATTTATAGGATTCGTTGACTAAAATTAGTTGTAATATTGAATTTGAGGCCTTTCTTTTGGATTGGACTCAGTCTTCATAAGAGTTGAATTCTAAACTCTGATACTTTATATAGAAATTTAATTCGGAGTGAATTGAGTTTTAAAAAAAAATTATATGACTTTTGATTAATGACTTTTAAGATTCTGGAGATTAAGACTTGAGATGATTGAAAAAGTGTTGACGTCATGAAAGTGATCAGAGTTTCGCTTTAAATACATAATTGAAACCAAAACTACTTTTAAAGTATGTTTTATCCGATTAACGTATTTATCATTAATTAATTCTAATAAGTAATTAAAGTAATTTGAAGTTAACCTTCTATATTATGATCCATTAAATCAAATCCAAATCAACATGCTCAAATATTTTCCAATTTACTTAGCATTCTTATTAATATTCTGTGCTCATACAACTGGAAACCTAGCAAAATAAATTTATAAATAATCAGGTATGAAAAAATGTATCCCGTCAAAAATGAAATGTATTAATTGAGCGAAATCGAGATTATCCATCAAAATTGGTTTCAATTGGGAGCGACTTCTCTTCTGGCAGTGCTTTTCCCGAACTGTGTGTTCGCGGTATTGAATATATTAATGATTATCACATATATTGGGAAATAACTGATAGACCCCACACAGGGAGACATCAAATATTTTTCAAATACATTTCCTTCAAACAAATATTCAAAATAGCCTAGATTGCTTTTACAAATTTGTTCTTTTAAGCAAAATTGTTTCTATGTATTCGTTATAACTGACGATAAAGTAATCGAATAATTAAAAGTTTATTTTTTTTATTGATCACTCTTCATCTCATTTTGGCTAATTTACCTAGGTAAATCAAATTTCAAGCAATTTCAATTGATAATTGATATAATATATATTAAAAGAGAGCCAATGGTGTTGTGGTAAACATCAAAAGCGATGGTTTTAATAAAAATAATGTCCATTACTTTGGATTTAATCGTAATAAATGAGAAATTGTAATATTTTGCAGACTTTTCCTCCAATAGAATAATAAATTAGAGCTATTTTTTAATGAATTAATAAACAATTATTTATAAGGATCTGAAAATTGTTAGCTTTTGAATCATAAGCAGTTGTTTTTCTTTGAATGATATTTCAATAAATGAAAGTTCACATGAAATACATTAGAATTGCATTGAATTCATTGAATGAATCATTAATTTGGCGCAAAAAAAATCCTCAAAAAGTAATTATTTTGGACTGAATTACATTCGGTATTAAAAACTCAAAGATTTGGAGAAAAAAATTCTAAAAATGAATTTTGAAATTGTTTTCAGAAGTTTTAAATTACACTGATGATCTTACATTTACTGATGATTTTAGTAAAATATTTTTTGAATATAAAATTGATCCTGGAGCAAAATTTCTTGGTTAACAAAAGTGCTTCAAATAGAATGACAAATATGAGCCGACATCTCATTTATCTGTTATGCAAAAGACCAGGAATTTTGATTAAAACCAGAATTATTAGAGAAGTAATGCATTCATTGCACTGAAACTAATGAATTGAATTCTCAAGAATTCAGAGGAATTCCTGGTAAGTTTGCCCACACATCAAATCATCAAATCAATTATACGTATGTCTAAACACTATTATGATAAGATTGCTTGAATTCACGAGTTTGGTCAAATGAAAAAGTTGAGCCCTGCAAATGTTCGATTATTTAAGTAAGCTCAATTCATTAAGAGCACCACCACCTCAGCGCAGGCTGTAAACAGTCTCAAAACATGTGGTATTTTAAATATGTTTAAAAAGGAATTTCTTTGGAAAAGCGATTTATTTTATTCAATGATAAGTTTGAATTCAATGTCAGAAAATCTCTCTTTTCGGACAAATTAATGAATTTTGATTTAAACACAATTATTGAACTCAACATATTCTGAGCAAATTTTCAAGGATTCCTGTATTCGACGTAAACGCGATTTTCGGGAAAATTTTGTAAATTATTTATTAATTCTTACAATCATTTCGTCATTTTATATACATTTTTGTGTACTTTTCGTCTTAATAAAGAAATTTGGTTTAAATTTTAAAATTTTGTTTTGTTTTACTAACGAAGAAGTTTACAAATTATGTTATTTTAAATAAAATTTATTTTTAGGGTAATTTCAGTGTTCACCAAGGTACCCGACCTCAAGGGGGTGGGGGTACCTTCAAGAAATTCTACTCCAAATCTCAAATTTGGGGGGCTACCAAAAATAGGGGTTGGGCTATACCCCCTACCTATCACTGAGTAATTTGAAATTAGTTTTCTTTTTAATAAACGGTTTATTTATTTTTAGATGAAAACCGATTTAACACTTTAATGAATTTCGAAGACCATCAGAATTATTATAGAAAATGACCTAATCTTTGATAATATTTCGAATCTTAAGTAATTTTTTATTTATTTCAATCCTTAAGGACTGAAAAAATATTGATTTTATGTAAAAGTTTGTATAAAATGGTATATTCGGGCAAACAAACAGTTTTCTACTAAATATTAGGTCTTCTTTGAAATCTGTTTCAAAATTTGTCCATCGATTGAAATCCCAGAGGTCTTCAGGTCTTCAGGTAAAGGCTCTGTTTCGCCTCATTTTGAACAACTCTTACAATAATTCTCTTCGAAAACATTATAAATATTTTTCAGAGACGAGAACTAAACCTCTTATACTCTTATAATCCAATTTTTATCTCTTTTCTTAGTTTCGTTTCTCCGATAAAACTAATATTTTATTCGATATAAAAAATATTTTAATAGTTTATATGTCTTATCAGACCTTTTCTTCATCCGAATCAATATTTCATGGTTTGGACACAATTTATTCCTGAATTTCATGTTTGTTATAAAAGAAAACTAGCTCAATTTTATGTCAGTCTTTATCTAAAACTCAATTCACATAATGATCCTGATAAATTATTGATTCAAATTATAAACTCCGACGAAAAGACTTAATTTATGGCAAAATAGGTTCCAATTGAAGACTTAATCATTTTCGTTGAAACTATTTGTTTATAGAGTTTTAATGATAATCTTTTTAGTCATAAATTTCTTCATTTATTGGTCTTTCGTGTGAGAGATGAGTAAATTCTCACTCTTTCGGAGTTGACTTTGAATTCTCACTCATTATTTGCAATAAATAATGGTTTCTCTCATCTCTTCCATCATTACTGAGATATTTGAAGAATCCGATGAATATCTATTAATATAAATATTAAACCCGAATAAACTTAACATTAATATAATCATCAGTGCCTATCATAACAATAGTAAAAACATTGAATTAACCCAGGTCATATTATTCTGATAAATTTATATACAACAAGACTCGGTTATTGTCGTAAAAAATAAATTGTGAAACAATTCTTTTCGTCTCATTTTGTGTTGGGTTTAGAGAAAAGCTTTAAATAATTGTCTATTTTCTGGCACCGAATTCACACAAACTGTCACTTCATTTATTCGATACATTTGACAATAAGCTCATGGATTGTCTATAAGAAGGACAGGCCTTTACTTCTAGGATTTTATTTGGATCAATGTTCATGTTAATCCACTTTAATAAGATAGTTCTTTTATTTAAACTAGGTGTTTTTGATTAGATTTAATTAATTCGATTTTTTCGGTTAAACCTAATAATAATAAATATGTAAAAAATCACCAGAATAAAATTCAACTTGTTAGTTCATTAAATTGGATTGGATGATATTATCTAAAAATATTCTAGGTTATATTTAACTCTCATATACTTTCAATTAAAATAATACTAATATTAATACTATAATTGTTCTCAAATATATTCGGAATCATTTTGCGAGAAGTCTTACGACCAGTTTATTAATAAACTTTAATTTAATAGACTTTTATTCAGAATAAAAATTAATTATTAAAATAGAAATCATTTTTGAATTTCCAGAGATTTCTGTGAATGCTTTTCATATTTTCATTTAGTTTTACACAAAATCAAAATAAAACTTTGAATTTAATTACAAAAAGCTATTAGAAAATGAGCAAGGAAGTCATCTAAAAACTTATCATTGACACTGAGTTATATATAAAAAGAATTACTATAAAACGGGTCAATTTGTGAACATTCAAAAGGTATCTTAACATTGTTTGCAATTTTATGAAGTTTTGCCTTAATTTTTGGTTAAATTAATTATTTCGATCGAAAAACAAGTGATCCGAATGACTGAATTCCAGATAAGAGTGAAAACAGTTTTTCAGATCAATTGTTTTCGAGTGTTTTCGACCTGAGGTTAGGTTTTATCAATTCTCGTGTTTGTCTCCCAATAGAAGAGAAAGATATTTACTAATAATAACAATTGAATTACTCCTAAATTGAATTCACTTAAACTCATTCTCAATGAGAATGCGGTTAAACCCAAAACAAATTTCTGGCGCAGAGTTTCGGAAAATTTCTTTTATCGAAATGATTTACCCTGAAGAGAGCTCCAAGAATCACATCTTGGTATTTACGTTCTGTTGCAGAAAAATTTAAAAATTTCAGTCCATCATTTGAAAGCAAACATTTTTGAGCCGATTCGCCGAACAAACGGTTCTTTCGCCAGAAATAATATTTTATTTAACATATAAAAGGATTTCGAGTTTAGGGCAAACTTCTCAAAACGATTCCCATTTCCTGAAATCCAAACTTGGAAACGAAAATTCATTTCATTAGAGTCTGAATTCAATCCAAACAAATAAATAATTCTCAAACATTGGAATAAAATATAATACTTTTATTTTGAAATTCAATTTATCTTTCAATTGAAGAAAAGGTCAGAAATTATTGATTTTCAATTGAATTATTACTCAAAAGGAGAAGAAATGATAATCATTAGACCAAATTTGATCATCAAATACAACAATAATATGGTTTTATTTAATGACAAATAGATTGAATGAATACTAAAATATTTTACATAAAACAATAAATTCAAACTTAAATCTATTTTCAATTGCTATTCATTATATTGATTTTATGATAGCTCTGGTATAGCATTAGTTAACCCCTCCCACTCGCCCTCACCCCCAATGACCAAATAAATCAATAAACTTCTACTTAATAAAATATTTGGTAAATATTTAGTTATTTTTTTCGAAAATATGAAAGATTTAAATCATTTGACGACACTTTAGACTCATTTCATTTCCGCCGAAAGCCATATATCCTCACAAACTGTATCTCAAACTGTAATTGAATCCAAAGTGAGTTTATTGGACTTTCGGTGAAAATATGATCTCGAATCCGATTTATCCCGAAATTTGAAATTTTGAGGAATTTTGATAAATTATCTCTACTGTTGACTGAGTGGAGGAAATGCCAGTCTATACAAAAATATGAGACTTTGTTAACTTTGGTATTCATTACACGAGACATCTTAAAAGGTTTTCATTACAAATCAATGGTTCAAATCATTCCTCAAAAGGCATTTCCTTCTCTCCTAATGATCCGATACATCGTTTTTCATGCGAACACTTTTACCTGATTCGCATTCAATTCATTCCACTAATAATTGTCCGAAAGTTTTACCCAAAAGTTGCTCTGAATTTGGGTCAAAGAGTTGTTCACAAGTTTTGGATTAAATTTTCGATGAATGTCAGCAATGATCGCAATGAATGCAATTAGACTACACTCGAGTCACTTATTTATGTCATCCAATAACCATAAGTCCATTGATTTTGCTTTCATTTCTCATAACAAATAACTAAGTCTTCCGATTCTAAATCGAAAACAGTTAACACTTCGAATGATTATTTTAAAATCAATTTATCCAATTGGTTAGAAAATGTTTGAGCATGCTAATTTTCATATTACTTGTAGTATTGTAATACACGTATAATGAATATAAATGCGGATCATTTAATATAATTATTCATGGACATTTTTTCAAATTTTTTGCAGAACTCGAGAGGAAATGCCATTAGGTTGGGGCAAATGTGCCTTAATTTGCCAAAAGTTAAAGTAAGTCAAATCAAACTCAAATTAATTCCATTTTTATTGGTTTCAAAACATTTGAGCGAATATTTCCTCCGAAGTAAAGAAATTCTGATTGAAATCAATGCAAATTAGTTTTATATTCGAGTTGTTATGCAATTGAAGAGACTTTGAGCCGCTCTCCGATCGAATCAATTATTTACTTCAAACGATTGCAATGAAACTCGAATTCTATTATTTATTAATTATCTCTCACTTGAATTGTGGCTCAAAATTAGTCAGTATTTGATCTGTCATTTGATTCAAATAACTACCCCATCAAACCCCATGTATTTAACATTTTAACCTTGATCATATTCTATTTATAATATTAGTTGAGTACAGCTCTCGAAAATATGCTCAGATTCTAAATATTGAGACAAGATGAATTTGATTTTTAGACAGGAATATAAAGTTATAGAAGAGTCGGACAATTGTATAGATTATGTGCTTTTCTTCATTATTTTTAGAGTAAAAGACAGGTCCTTAAGGGTTAAGCTCTTAATCATTCTTTCGTTTGGAGTTCTATTGAAAACTCAGAGAAAATAGAGGGTTGTCTTCAGGAGTGAAAAAATGATTTGTTGTTAAGCATTAGTGTCCTGTTATTAATCATTTGAGGTGTGTTTAAATTAAACTAGATAATTAATTATTTCAATTATTCATAAATTAAAGATGAATTCAATTTGTAGGTATTTTGAAGCGAAACACGAGATAATTATTCAATAAATATTTAATTTATAAAAGAAGTCCCGATATTAATGAAGTTTCTATCGTTACTCAACTCTTAGAACTATTAATGAAAAATGTTTGCAAAGTTAGTCAAATCAGTGAACAGAATAAGGCTTTTGTGTATTTCCTAACCGAAAGGATTTCATATTAAAACAAAATCGAGTCCCAACTCAAGGTATAAACCAAAAGCAAAATTACGATTCCATGAAATACTCAAACCTCAGGATTATTATGAATAGTTTGAAAAAGGCTTTCGATATTAATATTCGTTGAATACTTGAGCTTGTTGCTTTAAATCCATAAATGTCAGCTTCTAGACTAAAATGAATATTAAATAATTGTTCCTGAATTTGCATTTTCAGGACTAATGTTTTAATAAACCTAACATTCATGTGATTAAAACCAATTTTTAAATTATTCCGTTTAGACTATCGATTAGTATATCACGTATTACAGGAGAATATAAATGTTTGGGTTGAATGATGTTAAATGATCCTGAGCAATTAACAATTGTTAAATTAATTGATGATTTGATTGGACAGGTATTGTTGGTATTCGACAAATGCGATGCTCAAAGCGATGCACTCAAGTGGGCGGCGGATAGACTAGAATTTGAAACATTTGTCGTACATAACAGTGAATCGGCTTTAGATAGTTATTTGCACGAAAATCATCACCTGGTCATTATAGACTCCCGTCAAACACATGCTTTTGATCCGTCAACACTATGCAGGTACAAACAACTATTCATTGATCCTTAAAACCAATTCGGGTTTGATTTCTACTCGATTGTTCAGAAATGTGGAAAGGGTGCGGTGGAACACCTTATCATTACTTAAATTATTAATTTTGAGTCCTTTGCTATCAATTGATTAATGTTTATGTTTTCAACTGATTGTGAGAATCGATGGTTTCATAAAAATTGTTGTTTAGGTCCATAAGAAACATAAGGGGCAGTGAATTCACTTCTATTATCGCTGTCGTTAAGAAGAATTGGGCCGAAAAGGAAGAGTCTGCCGGTGCTCTCTCTTTACTCAATAATGGTTTTAATCGGGTAACTAATCCATCATTTTTTCAATTCTCTCTTAAATAATGTGTTAGTAATGAAATTAAACGCAAAAAGTAATGAAACGTCGATTAATAAATTGTTTAAATCGATTGCTAATAGTTTTGTTTGTTTGTCAAACCAGTGGCTCATAGAGTCACACAGTTTAGGTTTTTGTCTAAATGAGTTAGTCCAATTGAAACATAATGAAATCACAACTCAGTGTAAATTGAAAGCATGTCAGGCCTTACTAAACGCACTCGACTCTTGCAAAGACGGTGTTATCATTACGGGTCCTAATCATGACATACAATATATAAACCAATCGATTGAAAAACTGTTGGGCTTCCGATCCGATGACATTATTGGCAAAAATGCATACGATTTGCATCGAAGCGATTCATTCAAAACAGATATCGTCGACAGTATTAATATGCAACTCAACAAAGGAAAGGTATTTCATGACATAACACTCCAGTTATTGATTGATCGCTTGTTTTCTAAATTTAAGGAATGGGAGGGAACTGTATTTCATAGAAGAAAATCAGGAGAAAGTATTCCTCTCTGGAGTAAAATAACTCCCATTGAAGTACACAACGGGTGAGTCATTAAACTCAATATTTCCCACATTTCTATAACACATTCTTAGCAACACGATTAACAAGCTAAATTCAGCTCATTTCAGCTTGGTGGCTCAAAATTATAACTTGATCATTTGAATTATCGATTGAAATGATTTTCACAAAACCCATCATTTGAAAGCTTATAGAAGAGAAGAGTTTAAATATTTTATTTTAACCAAAACTTAAATTCTTTAAATCAAATTTCAATCTCAACATTGAATTGATTATCGATAAAATACAACTAATAATAGGTCTGAAGAATATTCTATGTATTGAAACAATTCTTTCAACGAATGAGTTTCAAATAATCCCATAAAATGTGTTCAAAATTCAATATAATCACAATTTCTTCGTAATGTTTAAGAGTTTTTCACTCGATTTACAAATAAATCGCTAATCGAGTCGATTATCGATCAAAAAGAGCATAAAAATTATTTCAGTCGAATAATCATTTAGTAGAGGAGAGGGATCATTTTTTCATCAGCTAAAATAAACTTTGCTCATGAAATGAATGGGACAACTAATTCATTAAATTTGAAAACTAATGGCTCTCCAAAGTATCTGATTTAGAAAATAAATCTCTTCCAGAATTCCGGAACATTTAGTCTTTATGAAGGAATTTCCCTACTATTCGCTGGAGAAGATGTTTAGTCCAGATGGAGGTAAGCACTCATTCGTTCATTAATTCATTTATATTTGCCTTCAATCGATATTTTCGACTTTCGTTTATAATAGTATTCTTTGTTGAAAAAAATCCAATTTGAAAACTTAGACGACTTTTACAGACTTTTCTACTCATTTGTCGGCAATTAATTTGATTCCCTTTTTTATATATTGAGTTTGAGCTCAAATTTTTTCAAACTGTGAAACAATTCTAATGAGTAATTAATTATATTACTTATCGATTACCAAATCTGAGTCATATTTTTTTCAATTTTAAAATTCCTTATCATTTAAGTTATGGTTTGAAAGATCCCATTGTGAGGCTATTTTTAAAATCAAAATTTATTTGAAAGCCATTGAATATTCTGTTTTGATGTCAAAAACTGATGATTTTCGAGATAATTGGAATAAACAAGCATGGTGTTATAGGCAAAATGAAAAGAATCGATTTAAAAAATCGAAAATATAGTTATGTTTAGAGAAAATTAATTGCAGTGCTTTTTATTCTGTGTCAGATGTACTTCCTTTCACTTACGGTTCCATAAAAAGCAATAGAAAGGCTTCGTGTGACGTGAAATCCCTTTGCTCTGAAGGTAAGTGCAATCAATTAAATACAATTAATATTTTAATGGTTTGTATCCGTCGTTAAGTCGGTTTGGGTCGGAGACAGAGTTTTGCAAAATTTCACGCCATGACTATCGAAGCGCCCATTACTAAGGTTTGTGCCGTTTGTGTGGTTTGTGTCCGACTTTCGCCAATCAATCAAATATCGTATCAAATGTTTCTATCATTTAACACAACATTTGGCAGAAATAGTCTTTTGTGGAGCACTTGTATTAATCTTATCCATGTAAAAGACAATAACTTCCTTCGATTAATGTTATGTTTATTACAAATAATTCTCTAATTGTAATCTATTTTAACAAAAAAATGAAAATTCAATCAACACTTCTGATCGATAGGTGATTAATATTCTGATGGCAACTCAGGAAAACAGTCCAGTGTTTGTGGCACAGGCTTTAGACAAAGTTTTAGAAATTTTGAAGAATTCAGAGCTTTATTCGCCACAATTCCCGAACCAACAAACAAAACCTGACGACCAAATGGCCTCAGATTTAGTCTCCGGACTGATTAGTGTAAGAAACGGTTCAAATAGTTTTCTGTTGAAAAAATTGTGATATTTTGTGCAAACAATTACAGAGCGGAACAAAACAGTCGGGAGTGCGTCGGATGTCACACGAGGCCGCCTCCAACAAGAGTAGTATTGGTCTGACTCCCCAGACCCCCACCCAACTGCCCAGTCTGACCAATGTGCCCAATAATATTAAGAATCTTTTGGATAATGATTACGACTGGGGTTTCGATATCATAGAATTGGAGAGAATATCACAAAAACGGTATAATCAGTGATGCGATAAATCATAAGAAATAATGAGTTTATTTGATTACCAGTCCTTTGGTTTGGTCGGGACTATCGATTCTCTCGAGTTTCAATGTTTGTCAGACTTTGAACTGTGATGAGTCAATATTAAGGAACTGGTTGACAGTGATCGAGGCCAATTATCACGACAATCCATATCACAATTCCACTCACGCCGCAGATGTAATGCAAGCGACCGCTTATTTCTTAAGGAAGCCCCGATTCAAAGCGCTGTTCGACCCCTTAGACGAAGCCATTTGTCTGCTGGCAGCCATTGTCCACGATGTGGACCACCCCGGCAAGAACTCTGCATTTCTCTGCAATTCGAATAATGAGCTAGCTATTCTTTATAATGATATGTAATACAAAAATAATTGTGTCAATTGATTTGAGTCACTTATTTTGTCTCAATTATCAGATCTGTGTTAGAGAGCCATCACGCGGCCCATGCCTTCCAGTTGACGATCGGCGCCGAATCAGAGGCCCTCAATATCTTCAAGAACTTAGACCGCGAGACGTATCGAGAAGTCCGTCAGTCCATTATTGATATGGTTTTGGCCACAGAAATGACCAAACATTTTGAACACTTATCAAAATTCATTCACGTGTTCACAAAATCGATGAGCTTAGAGGAGGGCCCCACTGAGAATCACAACGATTCGCTACTCGAGGCCGTACCCGAGTCACCAAATATGATCACATTTTCGACCCCAGAAAACATTGTTCTCATCAAAAGAATGCTCATTAAGTGTGCAGATGTTTCAAACCCCGCCCGACCTCTTCCACTCTGTAAGGTTTGGGCTCAAAGAATTGCCGACGAATACTGCAATCAGGTTTGGGTTCAACCATTTCCTCCAATCAATTAATATAATTGTTTTTGGAATAGACTGATGAGGAGAAGAAAGAGGGCCTACCGGTAGTGATGCCGACATTTGATCGGATGACGTGTAGTATCCCTAAGTCTCAAATTGGTTTCATTGATTACTTTGCAAACGATATGTTCGACGCCTGGGATTGTATGCAATCCTCTTCTCTTGTCTTCTCATTAATTTCTAATCGGATTCCATTTTTCCAAAGCTTTTGGAGATTTTCCCGAAATCATCGATAATTTGAAGTCAAACTATCAATACTGGAAAGAACTCATAGAAGTCAATATCATAGACAATCCCAAACCTATTCAGTCTAAGGACGAAGACTTAGAAGAAGAGCAGCAATAGTCAGACTCTTCACTTCCATCGATGCTTTTGGAAAGGGTTGCAACAAAACCAAGACTTTTGGATACAAATCGATATAATTTGAAGCATAAATACAATTCTAGTCCATTTTGGTCGTTGTTTATCATCTTATAGTCATTCTGTGCTCACATTCATCAGTAAAATAATAGTTAACAACAATTATTTGATGGCAAATAAATTTTAAAGTCATAATAGCTTTCATTAAATCATTAATTAGTCTCAAAATATAATTCAAATCAAACCAATCATATCGTAATTCATTAGTTTTTCATTTTGTAATATAAATTCACTTAAATTTTTGATCAAATATTTTGTTTGACTCCAGATTTCAAAGATTAGATTCTTATTAATTATATAAATGAATAACCAAAACATAAGTCATTTTTATACCTTTTGAACAATTTGTTAATATTTGAAAACTGTTGTAAATTCTGATTGTTTTCCAATCGATTCGCACAACAGATTGAATCCATTTAATCAAATCCCAGGAAATCTGTTTAAATATAATTAGATATTTGATTCTCGTCTCAAATGATTTTTCGGTTCGAAAAACACTTTTCAACTAATCCTGGTTTCAGTCAATTATTTTGAAAGTTAAGTTATAATTGAGGTAATCTTGAAATTCTGTAATCTTCCAGCCCTTAGTGAATGTGCGGTGAATTAGTTTTTGAATAATCAAGACTTCAATTCTAAAACTATTCCAGTATTAGTATAAGAGGTTTTGGTTTTATTGGAATTTATGACATCTTTATATACTTTTAGATAGTTTTTTAAATGATCGGCAAATCATCAAAATAATGACCTTCATTCAAATGCATCCAGGCAATTAATATGCTGAGAAAGTAGTTCCCTTCTGACCACAATCCATGAATAATGAACAGAAGACACAATTTTCTCGCTTTTAATTAATTGAATTCTTAATATTTAAGTTATTAATTGACAATTAACTAGTCAAAGTCAATATGGAGTAATTATCTTGTTAAATATGGGCAACTTTTCCTTTTTAGAAGCTCAAGGTTTTAAGATTATTCGGACAATTTCTACCCTCGGATTTACCTCGAATTTTAATAAACTGTTTTGTGAATTGAAAATTGAGCTCAAAAAACGTGGCAAAAGTTTCAAACACCCGGTCCTTGTTATCTGCGTTTCTATTGAATGATATTTTACGAAACAATTGTAAAGAATCGCTCCATTTGTAAAAACCCGAAATCTTTTACCTTAATATTAATAGATTTATATAAACATCAGTTGTTTTGTCATTAATGATGGAAAATATTTTAAACAAAGTCTTGTATCGATTGATATGTATTTTGTAAAGAGTTATACCAATCAAGAGATCAATTGTTTAATAAATCTATTATTAATGTTTGACTTTCCATTCGTTCCATCGGTTGACCCCTTTTTCAAAATTATAAAAACTTGTGATAAATATCAAATCAAAGGCCAATATATTTTGAATACTACTCTATTTAAATTTTATGGTTTTATTCAATTAGTGAATCAAAACACAC
>JAQGBD010001169.1:0-18379 GCA_034698165.1 Punctoribates punctum | reverse complement strand
GTTTAGTCTTGTATCCGATGGTGACGGCGGCCATCAGTGCGATGGCGATAATGTTTTGTATGATTTGAATGACATTAACGTCTAAATGAAGAATAGTTGCGAACATCAGAACCGTTAATATTCTTCCGCTTAATTGCATATAAGTTTTTGGTCGGTTTTCCCCCAAAGAAGGAACGCCTGCGAAAAGGCTTCGGCCCTCGACTTTGCACTCCGCCAGAAGAAGGAGAAGAGCCCCACAGAGACTCATATTTCTCAATAAGAAGTTTAGGTCCCATAATATGGAATACGCGACCGTCTGAACAGATAATCAACACTCAATCAAAACGTTTTTCACTTTAATCGGGACTCACCTGAAGACAAACGATTCCAAAAAGTATTCCACAGGCAATGGTCACATGAAAACGGGTCAACACCAGTCCCGAGCCTATCAGCTGAGCCAACATATTGGTTAAGACGAAGAGAGTGGCCATTATGTAACCGCAGCCCCACTGGGCGTTCATATAATCCCTTTGTTCCGACCACTGGAACCACATCCGTATGCCGTCCTCTATAAATGTGGACACAAGACATAACCGGGCGATCGTTGGGAGGATTGTCTTCGAGCGACGTAACACCTGATCCACAGAAACAATTAAAAGTCAAGTTTAAGGAAAATTAATTAAAAAATTTGATTAATAATTGGAGTAAACAAATACCTCGTCGGCCACGTCTTCAGCCCTTGAAATCAACTCTTGTTTTGACATCACTTCCAGTGACAGACAAACTGATGGAAAAATAAACTAAAATTGAAATTATCTGAAATGTGGTCAATTGGTGAGGACAGGAATCAATCGAATGCCACGTGTATTCAAAGATGAATTTAACGATAAATCATTTTCACCTTTCAATTAGATTCAGTCGATTCACTCCAACTCTCAAAACTACAGTCAGAGTCAGGCGAAGCACTTCCACCACTTCCTAAAGGCTTTCGCTTTAAATGCCAATAAAGTTGTTGTTCTGACCCACAAAGCCTCGTTCATCAGATCCGAAGTAAACAGAATAAAGAGTGAATTTGTCACTAAGATTAGGGATCAGTTGGTGAACAGGTTTACAACTTATGACAAATCGAGATAAACTCAAAACACAATAAACGGATTTCAATGTAATTGAGAGACAATTCATAACAAACGTCACATAAATTGCAATTAATTATTGAATTTATTTGAAATTAAATCTGTTTTTCCACTAATTAAAGGTTTGGAGAATAAAATCCAATTAAAATATGAAGTCTTTAATCAATAGTTAAATGTTTTTCAATGAAAACAAATTTTCGATATAAATGTCTTTCTGTAAAAAATGGTAAAAATAAGTGAACGACAATTTAGTAGCCATTGGTCTGAGCGATGCCACGGCTGTTGTAATTAACGTTTTCCTTGTCTTTGGCGGCACTCTGGGGGTCGTCCGACGAATTGATATCGTCGTCGCTTAGGAGCGCGTGTTTATCGTTGACCAGCACTAAGTGAAGGAAGATATCGACGGCTGTGTTCGTGTCACAGATGGCCACCCAATGGTTGTCGGCTCTGACCTCAATGAGAGTGCAGGCCAGTGCGTACGTAGGTTTAGAAAATCTAAGCAACTTATCCCTTGCGCTGGCCGTCCAGTCAGAGGCCTTATGTCCCAGAATCGGTTTAATGCCGTACAGACCCACTTTGAGTGATTGGACGGGCAGTGATAGGAATTCCTTCTTCATTAGACGCAAATTCTTGTAGTCGAGGACATGAGTTCCTCCGTAGTCGACGAAAGAGACGGTAACCACTCTCTTATCGCTGGCATGAATTCGGGAAACGCGAGCCCTGTGCCAGTGTTTGTCCCCTAAAGAGAGTTGAAAACTGATATAAAACTAATTTAAACATAAGATAAATACCTGGATATCTACAGACAACAGGATATCCCACATAAAGGTATTCGTAGGGAACGGCCCACTGCTCTTCAGAAGCCTTTTCATAGAATTCGAGACTAAACATAAGGCCTTCCAGAGCCGTATGATATTCAGTGCCTTTGAACTGAATATATATCTCGTGGGGATTGACTGCCGACGATATATAGGCGGCCACATACTCATAATTGCCCGGCTTAAATCTCTCCGGCAGTTGGATTGGCCGATACTGTTCGCCCGGAAGCACTACATTGGCCGGACTGTCCACTAGAGTGATCGCAATTATGAATCTGGACGCTCGAGTCTGACGGGCAGTCCATTCCCGCAATTCTTCCTTTGATTTAATGAAAAGGCGTTCCTCGCCGTCAATCTCCCGAATATCGATCGGAATCTCGTCTTTTATGGTTTCAAAGAGATGTTTAACGTCTGAGAATCGTAACGATCTTAGAGTAGTCCCAATCGATGGAAATTTGTCGTCATATAAAGTCACAAAATTCGAAAGGGAAGCACCCAATGGACTCATCATTTGGATCACTCGTAATATTCTTCCGAAGATGACGTCCGGTATTTGTCTCAACAGAAACTTCGTATTCATATCTGAAAAAATGGGAAAATCAGAAGATATTCGAGAATAAAGAGAGGAATACCCAGTTTTGGTTTCGTGGGTTTGGGTTCAAATTTCTTGAATCGGGAGTCGTGAAGGATTTCCTCGTTTTTATCGTTTACTTCAATGGCAAAAATCTTTGGCAAACCGTAGAAGAGTTCCATACATGTCCTGAACCCCCAAATTCTTGGATCGAATTTTATTTTAAAATATTTTTCATATTCTGAGGCGAAGTCGACCGCATTTATGCCGTTCTCATGAAATAACAGAATTGTTCGGAAGTTCTGTTTGGCTTTATTGTTGATATTGTCGGTCGAGGCCGAACTGCACACACTCTGAGTGTCAAAACATTTGTCCGTAAACTTTGTTTCCAACAAACTCTGTGATGACATTGTGTTAGACACCAAAGGCTTCGGGAGTTCATTCTTAGCCTTTTGTGATATCGGAATTGTAAACAAATACTTAGGAGTCGTCGAAACAGTATTGGTTGTTGTCGTCGAATGTGTGGTCACAAGTGTCACAGATGTGGAACTGGCGGTCGATGTTATCACAGCTATTGTGTGGCCATTCGTTATAACAGAAGTGACAGAAGACCCACTCTTTTGCTGTTAATTCGAATGCAATTAATAGTTGTCTCAAACAATCAGAATAAGTGTCAATACCTGTGCGCTGGTCTTCAGTGGCATAAGTTTATAGGTTTTGGTTCCGGTGGGTATCATATCCAAGACATCGGTCATATTTTTTAGACATTCTGTGAGAGTAGGAAAGCCATACTTCTTGTAATCAAACGACTCTTTAAACTGATGGCGATATCGGGCCTCAAAGTTGAAGAGCATAAACCCTTCCTCGATGTCTGGCGAAGACATCATTAGTCGAATATTGTCCTTAAAAACAAGGAATTAGTAAACCATTTAAAGTAAACTCAAATTTGTGGAAATACTTTAATTTGTTTGGGAATCAAATTCGTCGATGAATTGGAGGCAATGGTCGGAGAGTTTACTGAAAGGTTATTAAAGGAATTGGCGATGGAGTCAACGTTGGACAGAGTCCGGGTCTCCGACTGCTGTTCATTCAATTTATTCATTGTTTTAGTTATTCTGAAGTTAAGAAACTTTTCGCCTAAAGTCGGAACATTTGCGGTGATATTTGGCGCCATATTCTGTGGTTTCGTGTAATCAAAAACAGTATGCGGAGTATATCCGCCATTTTGACTGCCGTTGAAATTAAGCAAGGGCTTTTGAGGCTCCGATGGAAGGACTGGACGCCAATTGCTATCAATATTTTGAACGTTTGGTCGCGAGTATTGACTTATGTTTTGATTGTAAAGATTTGCTGAAAAACAAAAATATTATACATTTATATAAACCGAAACTGAATTGTGATCTGACTTTCGGAAAGAGAAGACTCCAGAAGTAAGGGGTTTAGAGGCAAAGAGAGAGACATTTTTGACAAAACGTCAAAATACTTATAATAGGCCACAAAGAGATCATTAAACAGACTGCTGTTCATTGCATTCAATTGCAAATCAAAGTCATCTGAAAACAACATTTAATCACAAAATCAATACTTTTATCGAATTTTTCGACTAAATGTCATTCAATGAGAGGAAGTCATAACTCAGGCATTCCTCTCAAATGTAACCAAATTTGGGGAATATAAACAAAATATGATTACTTCGGTAAGTGTTGGCTGATCTGGAGAGGGGTCGCGCCGGTGGTCGCGAACTGAAAGCACTGAAACGCGGGAAAGAGGGCCGACCTCTCGACTTCTTCTTCACTTTACTCTGCTTTTGGACTAAATCTATGATATGTTTTGTGGTCTCGTTTTTGACCGGATATAAGACAACAGAATTGATTTCCATAAGATTGCCGACCATTCGGATCATTGACGGCATTGACTTCAACAGAGCTGTCACTGAACTGAACCCAAACTTCTGGAACGGAATCATTTGCCCTGAAATACAAATCAATGAAGAGTTGATCCCAAACAAGATATACAAACCTTCGAGATCTTGGTATTCATAGCAGAGTTGTCTGAGTGATAGTCCCGTCGGGTGTGGAATCACTAATGAATTTAAGATTGTTTTCAAGTCATCCAAATCTGATGACGACATGTTTGGGACGACTAATGTCTTTAATGTCCAAAAGAATCAAATGTATGGTATAGTCGAGGGTTGACTCGAAGACAACCCCAACAGAATTGTCTCTTATTTTGTATTTAAATCTGAATTTAGTTAAAATAATTTCAAATTAAAACAAAAGGCAATGAAGTGAAAGCATCGCTCGAACTCTCGCACAACAAACCACTGCCAACAGAGACAACACTAATGACGCCAAATGTTCACAAATGTCTCACTTTTATCCTTTCATTTCATTTACGTATTAGACTATTAATTATCATAGATTTCCCACTAATTAATTGAACTAAAAATCAAATTAATATTTATATTTGTAAAAAATTACTTAAGATATGGATAATAACAAAAACAAAATGATGAGACACTTGACGTCTGTATTATAAAAATTCTGTTTCAGTAGATTTGTGTGTTTTGTACGCAAATACAGACCAAAGGCAGCGCTAACTTAAAAACTGATGAAATCTCTTTGAAAACAATTTGAACTTAAGTTACAGTACAGAGAGTGAGCGCCACCAGTGGTTCCTTAATCGTATTGATTAGCCATTTGTTCTCAAACATTATCCCACGTATTAAGTAATAATACCTCTCTCTAAGAAGAGATAAGAGCCCAGAACAGTTACAACGGTTAGAACAGTCACAACTCTGTTCCTATTCCTCAGAGCAATCATTCATTTAATACTATTTATGAAACGTGTGTTCGTTTCTCTAATCTGTGTATAAAACTTATATAAGAATTAGAAGAACAGAATCGTTGCTCTTCTCTATCAGTTTTGTTCAGTTGAGTAGAGTTCAGTTCATTCTTAGAGCTGATCACTGATCAAAGGGTTTATTAGCGACTCGACTAATCATTTTCGCCTCAACCCATAGATTCTCACATTTATTTCGTTTGTATTCACAAATTGGATGGAAGTACCAAAAGTAAAGCCCATTCCCTTTACATCTATGTCTGAGACATTCTGTGAGCTCTGTTTTTATCGTCAAAAGTGAATAATATTATTCAAACTTCATATTTATCTACTGTTTAAATATGTAGATCTATTTTAGATACTCGGTCTGAGGGGACCGGCCTAACCATACTATTGTTTTTGTCGATCATATTTCTGATCTACTAATTAATTATTCGACTAAAACAATGAATATTTATACACTTGGCCTCTCTTTAAGGGAAGCGACTCAACCCACCGGTGCCCACCGTGGGCTCAATTTTTTCTATTGAAATGGAAATTCCCGTGAATACAAATCGTTGAAACAGAGACCTGACTGTAATTGGCTTAAAGCGGTCGATAAAGTCATGGAAAGTCACCGAAAAGAACTATTGACCAAATGTTTTGTACAAACAAAGCACTTGAGTTATAAAAACATAAGTTATGTTACATAACAATAATTGAATTGATTAGCAGACAAAATACTTTACCGGTTGTTCCTCAGGCCAGACATAGAAGCCATATGTAAAGAATTGCACCAAGATTTAATGAAATTATCGTCAAATTGGAGAAATATAGAAAATATTAACCTGAATTAGTCCTGATATGTGTGCACAAACAAATATTGAAAGCCACCAAGGCAAACTCAAGGGGAGAGGTTGTACATTATTTTTGGCCATTTAATCAAATTCATGAATCATTAATACTTTAGTAATTTGATTACTTAAAGTTTAGTATATTTCATAAGTCTTCGAACACTCAAATAATTACCATGGTATCAATTTTCGTCTGTTTTTTAAGAGCTGTTCATTTAATATGTAAAACCTGAGAATTGATTCCTAGAATTTTATTTTTTGATAGCATCCATTCGCCGACTTATCGAGAACTCTATACCAGCACAAGTTGGTGAGGACTAGAATTTCATTTAGTTTAGCTAGAACACAATTCTAAAGAAGGTTTCAATTGAAAGTTTTTTGGAAAAACAACTTTTAATTGGGTTCTAACCCCAGGGGATCATTACATGTTTGAGCCTTCAATGGTTATCAGTTCTTTTCCATTGAACACTAGTTTAGAATTCGGTTCTAGCTAAAATCATTATTGAGTAGCATTTGATTGGTTACAAATTTAAGCTTGCTCTTTCAGTTATGAGTCAACCAAAGCAATGACTTAATTTTTGTCTATTTTTTATATTCATTAAAAAATGTTTAAACTTTGGATAATTAAATCGAAATTAGTTTGACGTTAATTGAAAGGTGAATGTAGTTTAGTATACATCGATTCCATAAATACAGAGCAACTTTAGTACACTAATAAATCATTTTGAGTTTACCCTGACACTATAGAATTTGAATTTTCTATATTTGACAGAAACAGACAAAGATAATTGAGTTTTAATGAAGTTTAGCTTGTTTACATCAAATTTTGAATATAACTCTCATTAAAAATGCTCATTAAAAAGTGAAATATAGGTGTTTCTCAGTAAACTTTCATCCACTTAATCAGGAATGGCCAAGGGGGAGGCTTAATTCAGGAAACATTACCGAAAATTTTGTGAAATACATCTGAAAGCGCGAAAAAAATCGGAGGCTAGATCATATTTTATATCATCCTACATATCTTGCTAAACCTCTGTAAGTGAAAGGGTTCGAACCTAATACCCACTGAGGTCAATGAGCTTGGCAATGTCTCAATTCAATTATTTGAGTATTTTTTTGGTGAAATAATTGTTGCCTTTGATCTTTAATTGTGAATTATTTTAGAGAACCTAGGTCGCCTATTTTCCCAATCAATGTCTAATAATTACTAATTATTAATTAGACTCTAATTATTTGATTCTAAAATTAATTTTTCCAAATGAAAATTGATATTTTTATTTCAAGATTAATTAATGATTAATTCAACATAACATGGTGAAATATGATAATAATTTAGACATTACAAAGAAATATCAAGCCACACGACGACGACAACAAAATACCTTGGCAACTTTAATGTGAAAAATCCTTTTAAAAATCTCTCAATATATTCATATTTGGATTTAGTATTCATTTTGATATATATTTTGATTTTTCGCAATAAATATCTGTCAAAAGAAATATTTTGATGCGACTGATAGGCGACAAAAATGTATTTATTGTCCCAATCTTTCGCCTCATCTATAAAATGGACAGAAATCAGAGATGTCTGAGGGGAGGGCCCATTGATTTGACTCCGACTAGACCCAAAATTTTAACAGGATGGCCTCCCCTATTTTTAAAAGCTTTGAAAATTTTTACATTAGGCTCTCACCTATTGCCACCTCCAGGTTCTCCCCCAAAGAGCCATCTCTGAGAGTAATTCAAACGGCAGTAACGCTAGTCTTCACGTCTCTCTGAGAGGACAGACAACTGAATGTTTTCTTCCAACCATTTCTATAAAAGTTGCGAAACTTATTATTGAAAAAGAAATATAGGATTGGATTAACGCATGAGTTGGAGGCCCCCAACCACTGTGCGATAGGCGCCCCAGTGGTCAATAACTGTGAACTTAAACTATTATCATCGAGGGTGGGCCCCAATTTGATGATCGCAAATATCACATAAAGGGGAAGCCATGAAAGCGCGAACAACAAAACTATTACAATCAACATTTTAAAAACTTTGATCTTGGATCTTTCAATTAAATGAGTCGACTGTTGGTTGCCGTCTATTAAAGTTGAGGGCAGGTGTCGGGCCAGCCTCGGAAGTCTTCGGCGACTCATTTTCAAAAGTATTAGAATATAGAAGAGGGCTATAATGGAAAGGGGTAACAGGTATTGAAATCCAAGATTAACCCCCAAGAAGTAGGCGTTCGCTGCCCGGGCTGTCGGCCACACGTCTTTGCAAACCTGAAAAACAAAAGAATTGATCATTTTAAAAATGTTGTTGAGTTGTATGTGTCTCACATATAATCCGGATGAGTCTTCATCATACATGGGTACTAGCTCAAAATAGATAAGCCACGGAAACGAAACGGCAAACGAGACCAACCAAATCATAGTTATGGTGAGTCGGCACAGATTTTTACCACATTTTCGACCCAAAGGGTAATATATTGCGTGAAATCTACAAATAAATTGTAATTCACAATAAATTAATTTTAAGTTATCAATAAAATTGAGAAAAATATTCTCTTTTACTTGAGTTACCTTGACCATTTCATAGAAAGCACATTTCAAATTTAATATCAAATTAATTTCTCATCATTTTCTAGATTAACACATAGGGTGTAAGTCATAAACATAATCAGAACATTGAGTTAGTGGGTGTCCGATCAAATTCGTTCTAAATGACGGGGGTCAGGGGGAAGGATATTATCAAATTCTCGACACACCTATTATGACGCTGTTGATAGATGAAATGTTGAAGAAAATTCTCAGCTTGAGAGGGGAAAGGGTGGAGTATAACATAAAAAGCAACTTTATCCAACTAAAACCTAGTCACTTTTTTATATGGGGGTATTTGCCATATGGCCCTCCCTTGGTCATTCCTACTCGACATAATGTAGAAATAATTTTGAATCAAATATTCTGTAATAAGTTTATCAAATTAACTTGGCCAAATCTACCGGAAAATTAATCAAATAAAGGACCTATCAACTATCAACTATAAACTGATGTGTTTACCAAGTTTTTCATCAGTGAATAGCCTGTATTATATTCGACTAAATAAAAACTATATGAGAAGTGAGTTCACCTCTGTTGCCGTCAACAGTGTCTGTACTCTGGATTAGGTCTTCTCTAAGGATTGCAGTAAATGAGAGACAGCAGTAAACAGTCGTCGAAAAATTGAGTTCAATAAGATTTGTGATATTTTCAAAGATTATTTTTCTTTGTATTCTTGTGTCGTTTTATCTATTTCTCAACGATTTTGAAATTAAACTTAAATTGAAAAAAATTTTCAGAGAACTGTTGACAAGAATTTCAATTTCTCACATTTAAAGCCAATATATTAATAATTGATTTTTCAGTCAATAAATCGCTTAAATGTAGAAAAATATTATTTCGATCACACGATTGGCACAGAAGTCATCTCCTAATGGTGTTATGAAATTGAACTAGGTCTTTCTATGGAATTACTACTTATTATAAGGAATGGTTGAATAGAAAAAAGGAATGAACCCATCCTTAGGTTTATTGTAGTCGTTGGGAAAAATGACTTCTTTGAAGAAAAGAGGGATAAAACCAAAACTGATTAAACAACAAAAAAACGTGAGAAACGCAAAAACCGAGTTCACAGACCTTTGATTAACTCATTTATTGTGTTAAAACATTTCTGTCAATTAACTAATTGACTGACCTGTCAATAGAGATGGCGACTAATGTGTAGACCGACGCGTTCACCGAAACGCCCTGAAGATAGGGGACAGCCTTACAAACGAATCGCCCTAAAAGCCAAGCTATCAAGAAAACAAATTAGATAATTATGATTAATTTGAGTGTAACAAGATCATTAATAAAACCTAATGAGCGTACATCTAATTAAATAGATTCGCACACCATATTCATGTCTCCCCTTATAGTGGGTTCACTCAACTTTAAATTAATTATTTGAAAAAAAAAAAACATTTACTTCTTCCGAAACAAACAAGAACAAATTTTCAACCACTTATGTCTAATCGAGAAGATTAAGTTATTTTATCTAGACTCAAAAATATAGTGATTTAGTCAACGTTCAAGAATAGCTTAGTTTTTCGGTCAATCAAAGGTTAAATATCTGGGAAAGGAATCAGTTGGGGGTACTCCACAATTTTATTAAGACTTTAGGCAAGGAATGCAAGATGTCGAACCCTTTGGGAGGGGGCCAAATGGCATCTTATAGGAGGGCTGAGTCTTTTTATTCGAAGCCAAAGATAGGGACAAAATGTTTAAATTTTGGGTCTATGGGGGGCCAAATCCAATCCATCCCCTCTCTTGCATCTATGCATTAGACTCCGATTTTCAGCTGGGGGATAGCCATTGACTCAACTTTTATGGCATGCCGACGAGAAAATCATTAGGGCCACTCACCCCTAGCCTTTCCGCATGACTGTCTGAGATAGACTCTAAATGGAATACGAATGAAAACAAATCTATTGTCCAAAAATTGTGTCTGATATCAATTTTCACAAAAAGCTCTTTTTCTAACACTTTTTCTAACATTTTGGACTTTTTTCATGAATCACTGATCAAAAAATGAACTAGCCTGTTTTTCCTCTTATTCAATATTTTGTTTAATGTATAATCCTATCCCTTATTAGGGAATTCCCTTAAGTCTCTCTCTCTCTCTCTCTCTCTCTCTCTCTCTCTCTCTCTCTCTCTCTCTCTCTTCTAATCAAAATTCAATTAAATAAATACTAATTATTGTTTAGTTGAAAATTGTTTTTAAAAGGATTAATAAACTAATAAATAAATAAAGATTTAAGATTGAGTTGAACTTGGAAGCCTAGCATTGATCATGGTTAATTTAATTAAACATTTCTTTCAATAAAAAGATCATCATATTTATCTAGGACAATTGGGACTTGTATTTTGAAAATTGCAATAAATAGCAATTAATTATGTATTCATAAACCATAACAACAGATATTATTGAATATAAAGTGTTTTAATTAAATAAAGTGGCAAGTTCATGGATAATTTGAGGGGAAATTGGAGTCACAGTATATGTCAAATATAGTGGCTATGAATGTCTCAGATTATATGGAGTGACAGACAAACGGATGTCGAGAATTGTGTGACTTCTTGTCTTTATCTCTTTATAGCCATCATTGACATCATTAGTGCAGAAGAATTAGTAATAAAATACATACAATAACTCAAAATTATTGGTTCAAAACTTATGGCACAGAATGAAAAAAGAGAAAGAAAACGGAATCAGCGAAACAATATCTTAGTTCTTATGTATAGGGATGTCATCCCTAATGGAGATTAATTCTGTATTTAGAACATTGTATTCATTGTATTTTCTCAACGATTTGCCACAAATCCGGACATCCATCACATGTTTGCGTTTGAATACAGTATTATTCACATATGAATACACATATGAATATACAATTATATGAATATTCTTGCATTTCATAAATCTATTTGAGTATTGTTTTCATAATATATGAAATATAAGATCAATGAACTAAAAATATATTTTCCATTCTTTTCTCATCATTTCGAGCATTTAGTTGACTACCGAGTAATCAAATGCCGAGTATTTCTATCTTCTCAACTTGCTATTTTGACCTTTAAGACCAGGGTCAATTCTGTATATTTCTCAGTAGTTGTATTCCAGTATATAAAACACTATATATTTCTGAAATATAAGATTTATAACAAACAAGTATTATATAAATTAGAAGATAAGGGGAGGGAAGGCCCTAAACATCAGAAAATATTAGATTCTTTAAAAGTTAATAAAAACATAAACGAATTATTAGAAACATTTCATTTCATTTCATTGGAAAGACTAAAAAATTTATAAAAATGACATATATGTGAATATTCTTGGAATTTATTCACTACATTTACAGAATCTAGTCTACGGGTTCGCTCACTAAACAGACAAAGAGTGCCGGATTAAGTCTAAACACCTAGACACCTCCAACATTCGGGCAAAACTTTGAAAGAGCATTAGTAATAAGTTATTACATATGTATATGTTAAATGTTTATACACAAGGGACTGTTTTTTAAGCCCTATTCAGCATGCATGTGGCAGTGCCAGGAGTGCCATGGCCTTTGGACAGCAAGAGTCCCACACATTTACCCACACCTTGTATTTAAGTAGACTTAGTATTTATGATATAAGTATTCAAATAGTGATAAATTACTAATTTGTTTTTAAAAAGATATTTTAGTCATTTATACAGAGATGTGCCTGGTCCCTATTGTGGGGAGGGGGGGATAAAGGCCTTAATGTTAAAATATCTAGTCTAAGGTGGGCAAATCGATTAGCCCTTTTGCCAGACTCATCCCTGAATTTATATAATCCTTGAAACTATATTATACTATATATGTATGGATTGTATGAAATAAATAGTTTAGAAATATATCAAACGAGGCTTTGCTCGCAACTGATTCGGGGATAACTTATTGATGTTTTATTCAAAGGCCTTAAACTTGAATAGATTTATGAGAATAATGAATACAAAATAGGGTTACTTACGGCCAAAAATATTACCGATAAGAGTGGGGGGCAAACAGAATATAACGACCAGGAGATCAGCCAGGGCCAAATTGCCGACAAACCTATAAAACACTTTGTTTGATGAAACGGAAACCGAGTTATTCTTTTGAGTTCTTAATCCGTATATAATCCACAAAACACTGAGATTCCCAATGAGTCCGATTAAGAAGACAATGAGATAAGCGATTAAGTAGGCTATTGTCCATCTAATTGAATGCCGCAAATAACAGCCGAAGGAGAGGTCGCACAACTCTTTCACGTAGTCATTGATCGCATTCTCTTCCAATAGGTCTGCCATCGAAACAATTGTCTCGTTATTTATATTAATTTCAGTCAAAGATTTCAAACTACTGTTCACTCTATCTATTGATTCCATTATTATAATAATTTTTAATTACTTTAAATCAAATGAGAAGTCTATCAAAAGCTTTTTCATCAATTTATAGGAAAGAATTGTTTTATGGGAGAAACAGTTGAAGCACTTGTTACAAGTACAATTACAACTACAATTACAAGTACAATTCCATTCGGAATTCGTATAACAAGTGATTTTATTTCTACCAGGATTGAATTTCCAACTGTTCGACTATGGAAATCCTTCTTTCAATTTAATTGAATTGCACTGAATTGAGTGCTTTTAGGGCTGACATCATCTCTGCTCAACACTCGACTGAGCTGATAGAACAGACCTCTGGTCTGTGCACTGCATCAAAGTCTAGTGGAGAGCACCACAGCTTTTCATACAATGCACTCAATTGACTCAATTCATTCAATAGAAGGCAATTTCAAAACACATTATCTTGAAAACTATCCAAGACACAATTATTTAACTTCGCATCAGAAGCATTCAGAGCTAACTTTTACATAAAATAAGAACCTGAGCATAAGTACAAGTCTATAAGCATAACCATGATCATATTAAATCAATTGAAAAAATCTTTATGGGAATGGGCCTATCCATCCTATCCATCTGCTCAATTGTACTTGCCAATCAATATGTTAACCGACTGATCCTTTGAAGTGAGACCTTTCAAACCTAGAATATGTAAATAACTATTACTATTAAATATAGAGTCAATTACTTAATAATTAAGTCTTAATTGAATTAAATATTTCCCAAATAGTTATTTATTGACGTTATGTCTGAATGAAAGGCATTTATTAGTGGTCTGAGTTGGACGATACGGCAGTCGGTTCAGTAACGCAGCCAATGGTGTGTCCAACTAATAGAGAGTTCGCTGTTTGGCCGACCGAAGGTCGGGTTAGGCTTCGGAATTACTAAAAGTAAAGTAAAGGGTAAAAACGCCGATAAGCGTTGGCCTCTGCCAAGGGTATCGTCGGTGGGGGTCCGTAAGGACGTGCCTCAGTTCCAGGTCCACGTGTCCGGAAGGGAAAGGGGTATAATAAATACAACCGATCGCTTCAGACGCAGAACTAAGACTGACTTTTATTATCAAAAGTATCCAAAAGTACAATAAAAGGGGGAAAGCCGTCAGCATACGGCGCTCTGAGAGTTTACAAATATGAGTATTAATATGAGTATTGATTGAACAAAGAAATGACTGATTGCGTTGAGGTCGAGGTCTGTGCTGTGGCCCCGACTCAACTCTGACACCAACTCAATTGCCCCCTCCAGCGCCCGACTCGTCCTCGAGTGCGGGGAGCGCTTCCAAGTCGTTGAGTATGGGGTCAGGGGTGGTGTCGCAGTCGGTGGATGGCGTCGTATCTGGGTGAGTGGGCGCGAATGCGAGAGCTGCCGCTCCTGTTGGGTGTTCCGGATCCTCAGGGGTCGCAAACGGCTCCCAGTCGGCAAAGGCCTCAATTGTCTGCGCCGTGGCGTCGGCGATGCGATAACGTCGTTCCCCCACATCGTGCGGCCATTTCCGATAACCCCTTTGCAGCGGGAAATCGCGCATCAGTTCCGCGCGAAAATGTTGGTACGTCATTCGGGGAGGAAGGGGACGAGCCTCGGCGTGCCGTGGAATCAGGTATGCGTGGACCAACGGTTCTCGTGGAAGTCATGACATAATGTTGGAGTTACCGTCAAAGTTGTCGATCGCGACGGCTTTAAACACATATAGGCGCGCGTCGACAACGAGCGCGCGCAGCGTCGAATTGTCTCTCACCTTCTGCAGGAAGCTATCGATATTGGCCGTCGCCCAGGTCGTCACCCCCTCGACCACATTAAAACCCTCAGTGGATGTGAACCGATGTCGTGTCTGCTTCGGGTTCTCGTTCGCGTGAACCGCGAGATTGAGAACTAAACTGACCTTTAGAGTCGTCCTTATCTCTACGCTCGTGAGAGCGTCGGTCAACCTCCGACTCGTCCCCTTCTCGGTGGCCACGAGGGCGGCGTCCACGGGGTCGTTCGGCGGACAGCGGTGTCTGGCCATAAATGGCGATCGGGATGGTTGTGAGCCGGCACATGGTGTGGTTGGCCATAAAATCTTTGTGCTCTTCGACGTATTCCTGATGTCGTGTCTCCGCCTCACCGAGTAGAGCGCGCAGGCGGGCACACTCCTGCTCTGCGGCCGCCTGGCCGGCGCGGGCCTCCATCCTCTCATCTACGAGATCGTCCAACATCTGGTCAAAGGCGTCGGAACGTTGGGTATCGACAACTTCTGCTTGCCGAAGGCGACTGACCTCCGCCTCCAGAGCCCCAATACGCCGGCTCTGAATCTCAGTCTGGGCTAACAAGGTCTCCTCGCGCGAGGACTCACCCCACACGGTGCTGAGACTAGCGCCACTAGTGGATGCAATCGGCGTCCCCATGGGCGCCGTCTGTTGATGGGACCGTTTGCGAGGCGGCGGCTGTGGCGAAGTGATAGGCGCCACATCCAGAAGTCTGTTAAGTAAAAGAGGAACCAGTTGTTCCATTATTATGTCGTAGTACTGGTCGCTCAGTGCAATCGAGTGTTGGAGATCACGGGTCAGGCCATTGATTCTCAACTCGGGAGGATCGCCCCCCACAGGTGTTGGGCATCGGTGTGCTGCCAAACTAAACGGTGTGCCCAGAGTTTTACAACCGCGCGGGCAGAAGGTGTAGAGGTCCTCCCATTCTCGTGCGGCGTTAGGGCTAAGGCAAAGTCGTGGGCTGGCGTAGAAACGGTGCTCGTCGGCCCCCGCGCCGTGATTCGGACAACGGAGCCAATTCGGGGTCTTTTTGGACAACAGGTCACAGCAGAGATGACAGATTGGGTGCTGCTGTGAGGGGTCGGTGGATATAGCCGGTGGTAGGGGACAGTCGGCATAAAGCTCATCATCGGAGGGGACACACCTATAGGGAAGAATCGCCACCTCTTGGCATAGAAGACACGTCATATGCGGCAGCTCCACCTCATCCAGTGCCGGCACGGTAGCGATGGCCAGAGCCTGATCCGCCGGTGTATACCTGCGGTTAATGGTGGCGCCGGAATAGAGGGTCATCCGCACCTCTTTAATGCCGTCGTATCGTTTCAATACCCGGGAGGATTCGACTACTGCCGCAGAGGGAAACTCCTGATGTGTCGGGTCGGCAAACTGGGGATAGACCGCGGGTCGGGGAACCAGATCGGCGGCCGCGCGTCCCGGTATCACATTCGCGGGAATGATTGTGTGGAACTGACCAACGCTTAGCTGGTACGAACCATCAATTCGTTTACGGAGTGTCTGTCCAGCGCTCAACATCGTCGGGCAGGTGTCGATCGAAAGCCAAATACAAATACAATAGGAGTTGACTGTCAGTCGATTCGTTTCGTTTGCGATCCAAATATTAGCGCCTCAATAGCAGTCCATACGACATGTGCTTAATATAGGACAGACCTGACAGGCATTGGCTCATAGGAGTCACGTCCGCTCATCCCAGAGAGTGTGCGCTAAAGATTGCGTCAACAAAAATATCAGAGGAGTGGGCAAAACACGTGATCACAACAGAGGTAAACATAACTCATAACAAAACTAAAACTTCTGAAAAACAGGGGTTTTATTGCAAACAAATACGAAAAATAGGTTCCAATCCGTTAGTCGGCGGCGGCGAGTGCTTCCATTTCCTCAACCTCCTCGGCCGTCGGCATACCGTTCGGAAAGTTTTGTGACATCCAGTACTCAACCTCTGTGCGAGGCGGGACGTGAGGCGGCAGTTACTCGAGCGCCACCGCATCCAACGGCGGGTGGAGTGGATAGATCCGGTTGCCGGTGAGATTGGCCACCTCCTGTCGGTCGGATATCGTGGTGTTGACCACGGACGCGATGCGCGACCAGGCCATGCTAGTGTCGCCGGGTCTTATTCGCCTGATATAGTCTCGCTGTTGGCCAATGGGTTGGCCACCGGACTGATTCTCGAAATCAGATTTCAGCGTCGGGTAGATGTAGTCGACCGCGAATCCGGAGATCGTTCGCCACAAGTCGTCGTCTGTTTCCTCCGTATCGAGACGATGATCGTCATCGATGACAACCTCTCCTGCTTCGTAGAGTCGGCACAAGCCTTCCATAAACATGGACATATGAGAGTGGCGGTCGTAATCGTGGTAACTAATCGGAATGGTATGCGAAACGCGGACTTGATTTACTTCTTCGCAGATATTGTGTCCAATCCGTTGAGTGCGGGAGAACCAACCTCTGCGTGCGTCGGCGCTATACTTGCCTTGAAGACAATAGTAGGCCATCGTATAGTCGCCGCACATCAAAGCGTGACCCAGAGTGTCCACGAATTGAACAGTGAATCGAGGAGTGGCGCGCGTCAGTCCACTCGGCATCGGGTCCTTCTCGTACATGGCCTGGGTGTAAGTAGTCCGTCCCCCAAACACGTGCTCCGGACTCTCCAAGAACTTGAATTGGTGGCGCTCAGTGGAACGCCCTTGGCATTCGGCGAAGCGTTTCATCAGCGGTCTGACGTCAAACCAGACGTCTCGGGAGCGGTGGTTCCAACCCAGGCGTCGTTGACTCTCTATCCAATGGAAACGCGTGTCGTCCGGCCATTCGTCCAATACGCTGCCGCCCTGTCCAGGCAGCCGGCGGTCCACCATCGACCAGATCCGGGAGTCGGGAAGAAACCAATACTGAGGGTGGGTCACGACCTCTGCGGCGGCCATCTGATCAGTTTCTTTAGTATTGGGGACGCAGTGCCCGAACGTATTCGGTCGGAGGACCGACAGGTACGCGTCCTCGAACTCCAGACGGCCCTCTTTAGACAGCGCGTTATGGTACCGGTTCCACAACACGTCCCATCGCTCGGCCTTTACGTTGCTATCGCCACAAACGGTTTTTCTATTGCTAACGAAATCGTTGCGAAAATATTCGGCTCTATTGAAGGCCCTCCAGTCGCTGTTGAACGCCGACCCCTGTGGTGGGATGCGCTCTGAACACTCCCTAAGGAGTTTGGTGGCCGGCGTTTTGTCGGGAAATACCTTAAGGTTATGCCTAACTGAAGAGTTAACGTTTCCGAACAACTGTTGAATATGGCGTCAATCAGACAATGAGCTCCTGTTCGCTACTCATCAGTCACAACAGTTATTGTGCTTTCCAGCCCTCTATCGGGGAGGGGATGAATCTCACAATACTATTCAGGGACAACTGCCCTCACAATGTCCACACTTCAGCACCGGATCCATAAATTTGACACAAATGTCTAAAAACACTAAAAACT
>JAQGBD010001168.1:0-18397 GCA_034698165.1 Punctoribates punctum | reverse complement strand
AATCGGGTTAAAATGGCCAAATTTACCGAAAATTACCGAAAATTACCAAAAATATCAAAAAAATTGCCGCCGCGCTTCGCTTTTTGCCCAATTTTTCCTTCGATCCTAGGGGGGGGGCCAAATCTCCAGGCCCCCCCCTTGTGCACCCCTGCTCAATATTGAAAAATATCTTAAATTCTTAATTCTTTCGATAGAATTACTGAAGAAATGAGTCATTTAAAGAATCTCTGATTTAATTAAATTTTATTGATTTACTTCATATGAAAAGTGAGATAAGAAATTGACAAGAATTTCAAATTGATCATGATAAGATGTTTGAACAGAACAGACAGAAAATAATTAAATCAAAATTCCGAACAACGATTGGAATACTAAAGAGGTCTGCATTTGAAAAAATTGTATTAAAATTCATGTTTATATTCAGTGATTGATTTGTTTTTCAAATCTTTTATTAAATTCAATTTTTGAGAATTTCAGCGCCGAGTCATTTGATTTAAGATATTCTATGAGTATATTAAGAAAAATAGTTTCTGTGCCGACACTTCTTCCCGTCTTATCGATCGCCAGTTCAGTGCTGTGTTTTGGTATGTCTTCAGTTTGTCTTAAGCTCTGTGTTTGAATATAACCGTAAATCTTGTCTTCAAACGCTGAGAGCATTAAATTATTGCAAATCTTCTGTTACGAATATCCTGGTAATGTATTCGGGATCAGTTTCATAGACAGAGAACACATCAATATTTAGGTGATATTAAGATTGACCGATGTCTTCAATATTTCATAAATTATTAACAAAACACAAACTCATAAATTGAATATATATTACATTCTTATGGATCCCAACAAACAATTGGACCAAAAATTCGTTTTATTTTTATTATATCCAAAATATGAGACTTTGTTTTGCTTTCCTTCAGGTAATAGTCTTTTGAGACATCGTTTTTCATTTGTTAGACTTCTTTTGTTTTTCACTTTAACTCTCAATTATTCTTTATTTTTGGTAATTTTGTTTTTGTTTAAATAAATCAATTTCTCGTTTATTTTTTCGAAAACCCATTCAAATAGATTAAGTTTGAATCCATATTATTGTTATCCGGGAATAAGTAATGAAATTTTTGAATTTTCGTGAAAATCCTGTTAAGTCTTATAAGTTATATCTCTGAAAACAATTTGAGTTGAAATAGATATAGTGGTGGCCCCGACTCCTTGAACGACATTATTCTAATAAAAAAGTAATATTTTTCCATATTTATGGGTTTCAAACTGACTCAGGATATGGCGAACTTCCGTCAGGTGAAGATTCCAGGCGTCGACTATGATTTAGAACCCGTGCCTATTCCTATTGAAATACTTGAAGTCAATGAAATCGATGAGGAGGCCAGACCTCAAGAGGAGGGTCCACCACCATCAGAACAAACTGAAGAGAATGCACCACCAGGTCCACCAAATATTGATAATCAAGTTAATTATTCGTCCGAAACACCACCCGAAACGTCACCCGAAATGAAGCCCAGAGAATACAGTGACCAAAATCCGAACGAAGAGACTTCTATTGGACCCAATTCTGAGAGTTTGCCCATTGAAATAGATCACCATCATCATCATCACTTTCATCATCACCAAGATCTGCCCGAACACGAAGGCCAGCCTCAAAACCCAACCAAAGCTTCAGATGAAAATATTCCTGAAGATAATGGCCATAGAATTGAGAGATATGGAGAAAGAACCAGGGATCCATTGCCCCCAATGACTCACTCTTCATACCAGGATTCGGCTAATTTGATGGACAATCGCCAAAATGGTTACACTGATGATCAGCATTCGGGAACACTCCCACACTCTCATCCAATTGATTTTAATCCCAATGAAGAAATGAATAAAGAGCGCTATTCTTCTCATAAGGAGCCGAACCCACCCCATAGTCATCTACGTCCACACGAAAACCCAATTGATGAGCCAAATCACTCCGATCCAAATGATGATCCAGATGACTCACATCCAAGTGAAGACCCGAATCATATGCACGAAAATGAAGGTCCGAAGTATTTCCATCCAAATGAAAAACCGAATCACTCCCATCGAAATAGAGTTCCCGATCATTTACATTCAAATGGTGACCCGGATCACTCACATCCAAACGAAGAGCGGAATCATATGCAACCCAATGAAGACCCGAATCATTCGCATCCAAATGAAGACCCGAATCATTCGCATCCAAACGAAGACCCGAATCATTCGCATCCAAATGAAGACCCGAATCATTCGCATCCAAATGAAGACCCGAATCATTTGCACAAAAACGAAGGTCCAAATCATTTTCATGAAAACGATGGGGCGGTTAATGATCCAAATGTTGAGCTAAAGCCTTACTTAGTTCGCGGAGCCATTTATTACCCAAATGTTCAAAAGGTTGTGCCGATTGATCCGAAGGAAAATCAAAATTTTAATCCAATTGATTACAATCAGATTCCATTACCATTTCTAAGAGCAGTTGATCCCAAAAGTGATTCTGAGCTTAAAGAGGATGATATGAGTCAACAGAATAAGGATAGCAATCAACTGAAACGGCCAGAAGTTGGCGGTCGAGGCGACCAAATAATGAAGTATTACGAGGATCAGTCGAAAGTCGACTCTAAGAGATTTACTCAGTTAGCGGTGTCGGCGCACAAACTCAATGAAACGGCACTCAAATTAGTCAAAAGAGAAAACCCAACGAAATTTGAAAATTACAAAAACACAAACATTCCTCAGATTATCGATGAAAATAAAACAATTAATAAAAGAATTGGTTTGACTCCAAGACCGCGCTCTCAACCAAAAGGTCATTACTATCCGATAGATTACGAACAACAGTCCCCTCCAGAGTACAATAGTGGGCCGACTACTGGTTCCCGAGAATATCGCAAATCACAAGAATATCATTCTTATGAACCAAACAATCCCATGAGTGATGAAGAGGTGCCGTCAGACGAACTGACAAAGTTTTACGATCAGTGGGCGGACCAACAGTTGAAATTCTCAGCTGATAAGTATCAGAAAGATGACCACCTAGAACATCCAAAATCAATCTTACATAATAGAAATGAGCCGGTTGATGGGGGCCAGCGTTCTCCTAAAAGAGGTCATCCCATTAACCCTCAAGATTATGAATCTTCCCGACCAAAAAATGTAAATGAGAATGGTAATAACAATGGTCATGGAAATGGTCATGGTAATGGTCATGGTAATAGTCATGGTAATAGTCAGCCCAATGGTCATCCAATACCAACTTCACACACAGAGAGAGGTCAATACCCTAGTCAACGGCATCATCATCACCACCATCACCAAGAGCAACCAGAATATCAACACCATCATGATGATGACGAACATGGGCCTCATTCCCAATCTGACGATGAGCAAGATGAACACGAAGATCACCATGAGCACGAAACAGAGATAGAGGAGCCGCCGACTCATAACCACAGATATTCTACTAATAGAGGAAATCCATCGCATTCTCACCAAAAGTCAGACAATAATGAGGGGGACTATCATTCTGAGCGACACAATCCTAATGGCGATTATCGCAGTCAACAGAACAGAGAAAATCGAAACAAAGAAAACCCGAATCCAAAACCTGACGACAATTTCGAGTTCGAAATGCTTGAGAAGCAAACGACCGGAAAATTGGGTACTTTCTCTCAATTGCCATTCAATTTTGAGTCTTTAATAGCAAGTGATCCGTCGTTTTTAGATGCACTCACTCCTCAAAACATGTCGGGAATGGGAGACAATTATCAGGACTATGATAACCCAAATGGTCAGGAAATGAATGAAAATGAGAATCCGGAACAACCGAGAAGTGAAGATGAGTCGCATCAATCATCCCCACGAGATATGGAAGTCGATCACCAAGAATATGAGGCACACAGAAAGCGACAGCGCTCTCAGCACTCACCACAATCACAACACTCACGACAGGCACAGCATTCACGACACTCTCAACACTCGCATCGTTCAGATCCTTCGCAATCATATAAAAGCGATAAGACTTCGAATGAATACAATAATCAAAATAACAATTATTCACCAAATGATGATTATTACAGACGAAACACCGATTCGAGACACCCGGAGCCCAATGAGCGCTCAGCTCATAATAATCAGCGATCAAATGATGGCTATTATAATCCCAATCACAACGAGGCAAACAAAAATCATTATTACTCTCCTAAATATGAAGAGAAGTCCCACATTAGGCCTTACTCTGGAAGACGACAACAATACTATGACGAAGAAAGGGCGGCCACAGCTGACACCTCATCACAGAAGATCGATCCCAACACTGGTCTTCTGGTGAGCGATGAGTCGCAAAAAGTTGTGACACAAACTAATTCATCAGTGAATCCAAACAAAGATAACGAAACCCTTACTATTAAATCAATCGATTCTTTCAGTCAATGGTCTAAACCTTTGATCTTAAAAACCAGACTAATAGTAGTCGACGACAAAAATAATACCAAAGTCTTAGAAAAATCTGAGAATGAATTGTCGAATAACACAAACAAAGTAAAAGATGAAAGACTTAAACAAAGATCCGTTGAAACCAAGAGAAAGATTCGGAATATAACACGAAAACCAAAAATCGAAACAAAGATAATAAGAGAGAAAAATATCATTAATTCGGTGAATATTTCTTTGGAAAACCAAAGCTATGATATGATCCCAAATCCAAACAACAAATCAGAATACCATTTGAAAGACAGTAATCCTCAGCAAATAAATCAACAATTGGTCAGAACAGTGAGAACTCGGCCCCAAAGATCGATATCAGATAATATAATTAATTTTGAGCACAACTCAGACCCTTTAAATCACAATCAATTGCCACAGAATTCTCTGAATAGTTGGGCCAAAGTTTTGCCCAATATTTTGACTCATGTGAGAGGCAGGTCATCTCACAATTCAATAACTCAACCGAAATGCGCTCAAAGAAGTTCAATAAAGAATTTTTGCCTCGAAATGGATGAGGAATATCCACTGTGAGTATTGAAAAATGTATCCCGGGCTAAGTTCCTTCAAACAAACATTCCTTCTTTTATTCTGTTTTTATTCCGTTCAGAGAATCAATTCGAAGAAATCTAATCAGAAATTTAGAAAATTTACGTTCAGTTAATCGAAGACTGAATTCGAGTGTAACTAATGATCGCTATTATGAGGACTCAACCGATTCATTAGACAACTCTTGTAAGGCTCAGAGGCTAACTGCACGTCCACTCAGGGCTAAGAATATTAATGGCGAGTGGAAAGCCGTTGTAAATATCGGCGGTCTATTGGAGCAAAGAATAACACTAACGAACTGCAGGTATATATCAAGTTATAAATTAGTCCTTCGATCAAAAGTTCAGTACTTTTTTCCCTTACAGTGAAGAACATAAAGATTGCGAAACTAATGGCCAAAAATATTTGACAAAATGTGTCCAAAAATATAGTTTAAACGATTTGATTACATATAACAGCGAAAGCAGTGACTTTGAAATCGATATTTTCCTCGTACCGAATGTCTGTTCCTGTTCTCCTCACAAAACAAATATTATTTAAGACAACTCTGTATTTATTCACTTGAAATCTCTGACAGATTGTGGAAAAACAAAAATATTGTATTCTATTGTATATAACAACAAACTTATATTGAGTTTGTGTTCGGCCACACATTCCTTCTCTTAAACTACTTGTGCAACACTTTCCACTGGATATTCACTATATGTGCCGAATGAGCAAACAAATTATTATATTAGACATCGAAGGAACAAGATCAATTAATATATGTTTATATAACTCCCGATAATTAAAGTTCACATAAATTACTCTCAATATGTTCTCCGAATAAAATGTATTTTTTGGTAATTTATCAAAATTCTAGTTTTTTTTTTGAAAAAAGAAAATTCTTATCTATTTCTTAATGTATTTAATGAATAAAAGTGTAGAAAATCAATTTATACACTAATTATAATAATTGAGCAGGGTAAAAGAACTGTCTTTACTCGACTAACAATATTGAAGATATTTAATTAAAATTCATATTCTGTGATAAAAACTGTGAAAATGATTCAAATGATAGGTTCATGGAATGCATGAAAGGACATGGATCAGATTCGCACATTGATTATGGCGTTTGAAATAATTATCAATACATCACAAGAAATATAATTAAGTAGTTTTTAAAACAATTCAAATACACAAAATTCTCTCCGGTTTTGGCACATAATTAATATTATATAAGATTTTAGTGACTTCAGTGACAACTCTTAATTTATTACCGAATATAAGCGTCGATTAAATAAATGAAGATTTCCTTTGAAATGCAAGAATTAATTGCTCTGAGTTGTCATTTGAATAGACCTTTTGAATAATGGAACAAATTTTAGGTTAAAAACAAAATTTTTTTGTTCAAAAAAGAGTTGATTTTGGTTTCGATTCGCTTCAGTTATTTGATTGAACACAAACTCTAATAATTTGAAATCAAAATTAATGTCAAATAATTTATTCACTTTTTGTAGGCTTTTTGTGTGTGTTTTGATGCCAACAGATCTTTATGTCGAGAGCTTTGAAATGATTCAAGAAATAGAAGTGAAATATAGTTTAATTGAAAAAAATGACGAATAAAAGTAATAGAGAATCAAAATAGGTTAGAGCCGTCCGTCTGACTACATCTCAATTCCCTATCCATTTAGACCGAGGAGTAAATACATTCAACTCTTCGTCGCACAGAACTTATTATTTCGAGTCTTAATATTTGTGTAGTTTTTTCAAAACTCATTGAACTTTCGTTTTAAGCTCTTCTTGTAGTCGAGAATATAATAAGTCTTAAAACACTTTTTCAATGTTCTTGAGTTTAAATGAAAAATTTGATGGCTTTGTAGAGACTGAGCGATACATTAACTTTGAAAATGATTATCGTAAGTATAATATTAAGTATAATATTAAGTATAATATTACTTCAATTTTCTTAAAAACCTTTTTGTTAGTCATTTGTTTTGTTTAATAACTTAAAAACATTTTCATTAGTTATTAGGATTACAAATATTTAAAGTCGCCAATCAATTGATCAACAGTTCCAGTGGTTCTGTCAGTGGTTCTGTCAGTGGCTCTGCCAGTGCTCCGGACGTCGCTTTGCAGTCATTTCCAATTCCACTCTTTGATAGTTTGGTCTTCAACTACAATACTTTGGATTCAATCGATAGGGAGAGTCGGCCCTCGAGAGCCAATTACTCAAATCAGACATATTTTGCCAATAAATTTGATTCAAGTAACAAATCTAATGATTTTTCCAAAAGAAGTGGATTTTTTGAGAGCAACCATTCATTTCCTTTTGAGAGCCATATAAGAAAACACTCTAAGCATAAGGTTGTGCCCAAACCTTATCCTTATTCAAGAGGTGCGAAAAATGATGATCAGATGCCTTATTCATACCCAAACTCGAGCCCTAACCCAGAGTTGTCGGACAGGAATTCGTTTTCGTCTTTCGATGTAAAACCCGATTGGAATGAATTCGAAGATTCAATCGATCAGTCATTAAATGAACCGAAAAATTATTTTCCAAACAAAGTTCAGCTCAAAAGTGAAGAGAAGAGAGATGAGGACAGTCCTAAAGAAAACCCGGACGACACGACTACTCCAAATGATGACAGTTTTGACAATGATTATAATGAGCAAGACTATCCACCGGACATCGATCAGACTGACATTAATGATGGATATGATATCGATGAGGACGAGAGAGAAGAAGATGCCGACAGTTCTAAGTATCATCTTGATCAAACTTTAATGCTTTTATCAATTTTTACTTTCAAATCCATTTTTAAAATTATTTATTATACAAAAGTGTCAATCATTTTGTGATCATCTATTTAGCTCTTAAAATGTAAAAATTCAATTTGAACAGGTACAGTGAAGAGGATACACCGGAGTGTGCTTACGGTCATTCTTATTGCTATGATGACGACCAATACCCGGAGTAATTTCTAGTGTCAATAATGTATATTATATTAAATTTCAATATATATGTTCTGATATAGAGATTCAATGAGAAAAGCTGTGGACAAACAGATGGATATTTTGACTCAAATATTGCCGGAATCGACTGAAACGTTTGATTTGGTGGAAGGAGTGCCCAAAGAAATAGATGAAAACTACACATATATCGATAGTTCGCACGATTTGTATAACAGTGAGAGTTCTGAACAAATTTCTTATGAAAAAGAAAATCAACTCAACTATAGAGACGGCGGTTATATCTGTCCGTCTTATGTGAATTACATTAAACCAAAGAGAGCCCAGAATAATGACGGCCTCTGGAAAGTGATTCTAAATCTGAATGAGTCGTACAGAGGAGTGGACTACACTCAACACATTAGGATCGAAGAATGCGTGTGAGACACACATACCATAAATATTCATCAGTTTTCTCTGATTTTTTATTTATATTCTTTTGTTCAGAGAGAAGACTAAATGCAGTTTTGAGCCCAACTATTATAAATCAGAATGTATTCAGAAGTACAGCAATGAACGACTGCTGGCCTGGACTCCAGATAAGGGCATTCATTTGGATGTATTTCGACTTCCCATCGCCTGTTCCTGTCATTTAGTACCCAATAAGTGACAAAATATTCTTTAAATTTATAATTCCTTTCAATTATTGTTTTTAACGAAACAAAAGCGAACTCTAGTTTTCAAACTATAAAATACTGTTAAACAGAATATTCTTGTATTTTATACATTGACTGCATTCCAGTTATATCTCTAAACATACATTCAATTCGATTAAATGAATCAAATTTTCAAATTTCTTTTGGTTATCATTTGTCAGATGAGTTCATTCCATTGCCATTGAGGGTCAAAAACGAGATATCGTTTGTCGCTCTTTCATGTAATGTATGCGAAATAATAATAACAAATGAGGACATTCAGGGATCGGATCAAAACGGACACCACTATCGGGGATGCGGTCATACAATCGATACCCGAATAACTTTAGTGACAAACAATGGCTTTAATGATGGCATCGATATATACCTCTAATAATTAAAAACATTGTATTCGGAATACATTTATTGAAAACTCGTAGCACAGCCTCAAAGCAATAAATATTGTCGTTATTTACAATTTCTGTCATTTGAATGAATCGGTTGAAGAAATGAATGACAAAATAATTTACAAAAACAATAAATAAGTAAATAATTTTATTATTGGATAATCGAAACAATAAATTCTCATATATTCTTAAATTTGATCAGAAGATAATCAGAGCTAAGATATCGTTGGATCAGATATCAGCCTAAATAACAAAAGAGGTCTTTAATAATAATAATTAAATGTATTTATAGTTATGTTTAGATTAGATGAGAGATTCACCTAAACCTCAAACCAAGGATTTGATGAATAAATTAGAAAACAAATGACAACACATTCAAAAATTTACAGATTTTGTAATAATAATAATAATAATAATAAATACATAAAAATCGTTAAATTATTATTAAAAACACTACAATAATAATAATAATTTGAATATCAATGAAATAAACATTTTGTTTGTACTGTAAATATATGTAAATAATTTAGAGAACGAAGCGTTTGCTGTATTGCTGTTCAATGTTTTGTCAAATGCGAGAAAAAATGGCATTTATTTTATACAATTGATGATTGATTTACTTCTTTAGTCCTTTAAAAAAGATAAACAAAAAGTCGAATAACATTTGAATATGAATTTACTTAAAAGTGATAATAATTATAATCTTTAACTTATAATAGAGTTTTGAAGCGATTGGGAGACCAACGGCTCTCACAAAAGACCGAAACACCGATGAGATTGAAGGGAAAGGTTTACTCAAACGAATTAATGGCATAAACTCTCAAATTGTTCTACACTTTAATAATAATAATATAAAGAAATACCTAAAACTCTCAAATAGGAAAAGAGATCAATAAAATCAATTAAAGATTAAAAATTGTGAGCATTATTAACAAGGTTATTATTATTATTATTATCTTTCAATTGAAAACACTTCTTGTTTTGAATCATTTTTGTCGAAATCACAGAAAACATAATAAATAGCAAATAATAAAAGTTCTAAAAAACGTCGAAATACTAAACACGAAAACATTATGTTTTAGTTATTTCGGATTCAGAAGGAGTCGAAAAATTTGTCTCATTTATTGGATATGAAGAACAGGTCTTTAATTCTAAATTATTTTCGGAGAAGGTTTCGGTTGTATTACAATTGTTTGAGTTTACCGGAGATAACGAGTCTGTCGTCGACAGCGAAGACGATGACGACGAAGAACAGGGAGTCGTTGACAGAGATGACGCCGAAAGAGAACTATTCGAGTCTTCGCTTATCTCTTCTCCGTTAACATTGGTTAGGTTTGGGGTCATATCGCTGTCGCAGACTTCCGCCCCTTTGAATATATAACGACTCGGAGGGAAATACAGAAAATTGTCGTCTAAAACATCAATCATTAGTTTTGTGTTAAGAATAAAATCAAATGAAATACCTGTCAATTGGGATGCGATTCGGTCTTCACTCGGTTTCGGAGCTTCTGATTCGGTTGAATCAGGAATGAGAGGATCGGTGTTTGCATTAGTTTTATCGCTCAAATGACATGAGTTGTGGTTTCTTTCGTTAACAGTTGAGTTGAAAGCGAAGGGTAGAGACGTGTGCTCTGCAGTCGAGTTGTTATTGACTTCCAATGAACTGAATTCATCGCATTTCTTGGGCTCTAATTTAGTGGATTCACTCGTTTTGTCGGATGACTTCACCCCCTGACAAAAGTCAATCCATTCCGTACCCAATCTAAAAATAACTATTGATTAAACAAATGTCCAGAAAGTCAATTGCAATGGAGAGGACATACCTCTCACAGAGTTGTCTGACAATGACATCGCAATCGCCCAACAATTCGACGTCAAAAGTCAAGTGATTCAAAGGCTCTCTATTGATGAGAATCTGTGGAACCGTTTCTGGTATAGAACTGGGTATGAGCGCCACCGGACGCACTTTCAGAGAGGAACCCATAACTATGAGTAAATCGCATTCGTCTTTGTCATAAGACATTGCGCTGTGGAACTCATCGGACAGCCCTTCGCCGAAAAACACGATATCCTTTGATATAAAAGTTTTAGTCAATAAATGTTTCGAATTTGAAAAACATGTCTTAAATACCGGTTTAATGACAGCCATTTCTCCGTCATTTTGAGGACATTCGGGACATTTTGGTATTTTTTGTTCGAAAATATCTTTTTTGATGAACTCTTTGTCGACTTTGAGCTTACATCGGGTGCAGGTGGCCGTCGCGAACGAGCCGTGACATGTGATCACCCGCTCGATGCCCGCCGTTTGCTCTAAAGTATCGATATTTTGGGTATAATTTCGCAATAATTTGTTTTTCTGCTCCAAAATGCGAATGAATTTATGGCTTATAGATGGCTCAAATTGACCAGGGTAGATCTCCTAAAAACACAAATCATTTTCGTTTAGAGACTCTCTCTCTTAGGCTTTAGACAAATGACTGACTTTTGCGAACTTGAAGAAAGGTCGGGGGTCTCTACGGAAATAATGGATGTCAAACATGGCCTGAGGGTCGGGCAGATCGGGAAAATCTTTGCTAAGTCGGGCGTAAATGCCATCCCGGGAACGGAAGTCCGGTATTCCACACGAGACGGAAACCTATTGAGTCAGACATAAGATTAGATAAATTTGTTTCTGATAAGAGTCGGGACCAAAGACTTACTCCGGCACCGGTCAGGACGAGAATGCGGTTACACTTTTGGATGAGTCGAACGCAATCGTCTAAAGTATTGATATTCGATATCTTCTTCCGGGGCGGGGGTTCTGACAGCATATTCACGATTATCCTCCAAAGCGTCAAATTGTCTAAATTGTCGGGAATCAGAGTATTGTCGGCAACCATTTCAGTCAATATAATTCTGGGATCAGTTCCGTTGACCATCTGTTTGTGAACCCACGCCACGGGACCCGAAATAGGTTTCCACTGCTGTCCACTCATGTCTGACAAACAGCTGACGCAGGAGAGGTCTGAGACATCACTGGCGGCGTCGTCGCACTCAAACTCTGGGTTTTGTTCGGCAGAACTGTTCCCGATTTCGAGCGGTTCGACGCCATTAAGCGATTTGTTGTGCGTTTTATCGACCGGTGTCTCACTTGTGGTCGTAATGAAGAGACTATTTGTGTATTTATTGCTAGTATTTGAGTGACAGCTCTCATAAGTCGTCGAATCGCTGTCTTTATTACTGATGTTTGATATAAACTCTTGAAAACCGGAATCAAATCCCGAATCACTGCAACTCATAATCTCTGCGTCGCTCGAAGACGACACTAATCGGGAATCAAATAAATCATTTGTTAAAAAAATGTCTTTAAACCAATGCATACAATAATTGGGTCTCATTTTGTTTATTCTTTTAATTGCATTCCCTATCAGTCGACTAATTGGCCGCCGAAGAGGTGCCAAATGAATGGTAAACATTGACATCATTGACATTAAATACAAAACCTATCGATTGTTTAATTGATTTAAATCAATAAAAATTAATTAATAATTAATTTATTTCAATGTATTTAACGAAAAAAAAAGATGAAAATAAAATCAAATTAAAATAATGTGAAAAATATAAACTGATTTGTGAGGGACTGCCGGCGGAGTGAGTGGCAAATGGCTGAGTAGTGTCTGAGTAGTGCTGAGCACTGGTATGAGTTGTGGGGCGCGAGTAATGCGTTTGTATTGGTTTTCAAATGCGTGGCATTCAATGCATTCAAACATTGAATGAACGCAAAAACGAGCAAAACGTCAAAACCAGACATACATTAAAACCAATGTTTTACTCACCGAATGCCTCCAAAATGTAATTCTGGTCCGAAGTGAGACCATCCGAGTGGTGAGCGTCGGCCGGGAGTCGGGATTCGGTCACTTGGGGACAGTCAAGTCGGGCTCTTTTGCAAAGTGTCGGACACTCGCTGGCAATCATCTGATTGTTCGCCATTTTCTCAACACTAACCCAAACAGTAAAGCAATGAACGTCTGATTGAGTGCTCAGTGAGACCAGTGCTCTCTCGTTCGCACAGCACAGCAGAGAAACAATTCAGCCAATAGTCGCTCAGAATAGGGATGTTCGCTGTGTTTCCATACAGACAACTGATGGAATAGCCTCTCCTCTTATGCCAGCTCTTCATTTGCACAGACATTCGCATCACTACATCCCATCTCTTAATCAATTGTCAAACAATTATAATTCAAATGCTTTTCACTTATTATTTGTTTGAATCCAATATTTGTATCAATAGTTTACTTATTTTCAAACTTAATCACAGCTTTCAGTCAATAAGTTTTTAATTGAATTCAATTTCAAAAACTTTGAAATCAGTTTTCAATGTTTCGAATTTCAATTCAATGCCATTCAACAGAACTTAATTTAGAATTTAGAATAAGGATCCCATCTCTTCCACAAAATGACCTTTCCTTGAGATATGTCACTGAGGATGAGCTCGATTATGATTATGGTTGTGATTGTGATTCAACTCATTCAAGTGATAAGTCTTTGCAAAACTCAAGGATCGCATAACTGTACTCTTAGTACTCAATTCAAAGCATATCTTCTTCTTTGCCGTAAAGTTGAATAACTTGTGGGTCAAGTTTGAATGATCTTGTTCATTTCATATACAGTTGCACTGAATTTCAAATCAGAAATATTCAGTTTATTACAAAGTTAGTCATTTAATGCATGAATCCTAATGAAGAGAACTAGCAAAGAGTCAAACTGACGAAATGAGCAAGCAAAACTCGATTATTATCTCATTTGATTTTTATTTTGAAACTTTTCCTCGTTTGTGTTTAAAAGGATAAAATCACCATGCTAACGCATACCACATAATTGGAATAAAACTCAAATTTAAGGAATTTTAGGATAAAATTCTAATCCTTATCATAATTTAAGACTGATTTGAGACAACTATCTTGAGATTGGGATCAATTGTTTGACAACTTATCGGGAATTGAATTGTTTTTGATTAAAAACGAGTGAATCGATGGGAAACTAAACGTAATTAATGTGTTGTTTACATGAATTGAGAGCTAAACTCCTCCTCTCAGTAAACATAATATTAAAATCAATTTATATGACATTTCTCTGAATAAATTCTTCAATCTTTGGACACTTTTGACGATTAATTGAATAAAACAAACAAATGAAAAGCAGATTCACTCAACACTTATAATACGATTGTATTTACAATTTGTTATCTGTTGCTTATCTGTCCTCATGTCTGACTTAAGACAACGCAATCCCTTAGGAGGTGCCGAAGAACTCAATGTAAATACTTTTTCTCTATATTTTACAATTCATTTAATATTATTTATGTTTCCCTTTAATTAAATATTTTTAATAAAAAATTAATTATTCTGTTGTTAAGGAAATGATTTTCTAATCACATAATTATTGAATATATCGACAAAAATGTGTAAATTTTCGTTTAACTAATATTACGGAGAGTTTCCTCATCTGTGGTCTCAGTTGTCTGAGTCCTGAGTCCTCTCCTATCTCTCGATCTAACGAATCACTGAATAGGTTTTGATTTTTTATCGATTATTTTCCATAATTTTTGTTATAATTTATGTTAACTTTTGTTTCGTTGAATTTGAATCCCTTTTTTGGTAAAATAACTCGAGTTTTATCTAATCGTCAATAGACTGGTCCTAAAGATAGTCAAAACCCATTGAGGAAAATGAGTTCAGAAGGGGTTGACTCAGAAGATGACCGAATGCCAGATGAGAACAATATCGAGGAATACGTAAAAGAGTTACCGCAGGCCTCCGACAAAATCAATGTTATTATGGATTCAATTCTGTCAACACTTCCAAAGAAGTATTCCGTAACTGATTTATTTGAAGACAATTTGTTTAACTGTTATGTTGTGTGAAAAGGTGGCGAAACTATGCGGTCCGAACCATTTTCACGTGTGTTATGGTCAGCGGCTTCTGTTTAATCATATACGGGGGTCCGTTGGCCCTCATGTTTACGGTATTCTCTTCTATGGCTTCCCACACATTCAGACTCATTAAATGGCATTTTGTTTTGACAGACGCTCTTCGTTCAGATCAAGTGTTTCCAAGAGATAATAGCGATCGGGTATTCGGTATATCGAGTGCATGGATTACCCTGGTTCAGGTCCTTGTCCTGGTATATGCTCATCGCTTCCAATTACTTTTTTTATGGCGAGAGTCTCGTCGACTACTTTGGAGTTCTTCTTCACAGAACTGTTAGTTACCAAAGATTTCAAATTGATTTTTCAACTAATTTATTGAATTGAATGAAGAATTTTATGCGACCGCTGGTGACGTACCACAGATTCATCTCTTTTTGTCTTTATTTGGTTGGATTCGTTTGGTTTGTCCTGAGTTTGGTTAAGAGATATTATATGAGACAATTCTCTTTGGTATGAATTCTTCAATTTTGGTGAATTGCAATTAATTATTCTGTGGCCACAGTTTGCGTGGACTCACGTAACGCTTCTGATAGTCGTCACCCAATCATATCTTATACTCCAGAATATGTTTGAGGGACTCATTTGGTTTATAGTTCCCGTTTCGATGATTGTCTGCAATGATGTGATGGCGTATCTCTTCGGCTTCTTTTTTGGAAAGACCCCTCTCATTAAGCTCTCGCCAAAGAAGACTTGGGAGGGATTTATTGGCGGAGGAATTCTCACTGTTATTCTTGGAATGATTGTAAACATTCAATATATTTACCTTTCGATCGAGTATCGGATTTAATATAATTATTTCTTTATTCAGTTCTCTCACATCTTATGTCAGTATAAGTACTTCGTCTGTCCCATCGAATACTCGGAGGACTTGGAGAAGACTACAATGGATTGTATTCCTTCGCCTCTCTTTCAGTTAACTGAATACCACTTACCTCTTGAGTTGGGTTTCTTCAACCGATTACTTCCGGTAAGTCTCGGATTTGATTCAATTATTTACTAATTTGTTATGACTTGTGACCCAATTTCAGTACAAAATCCCTTTAACTGTAACGATGTATCCCTTCGTTTTGCACTCGCTGTCGCTCTCACTGTTCAGTTCAATAATCGGTCCGTTCGGAGGCTTCTTCGCCAGTGGTTTCAAACGAGCCTTTAAAATAAAAGACTTCGGGGATATAATTCCAGGTCACGGGGGTATTGTCGACCGATTCGACTGCCAGTATCTGATGGCAACCTTCGTAAACGTATACATTTCCAGTTTCATTCGAGCGCCGAACCCCTCAAAGCTTTTGGCTCTTATTCTGCGCCTCAAAACTGACGAACAGATTAAAGTCTTCGAACTTCTTAGAGATCACTTGAACTCTACCAATGCTTTGAACTCATTCTGAGCTCAGACTAGAGAAACATTCGAACAATTTGTAGAAATATTTGTTTATATTTTTATTATTTTTGATTCTTTTATAATTATTGCCATAATTTTTGAGTTTTACTTTTAAACCAAATTTGATTTAATTCAAAGCACCGGTCGTTTCGATCAAAAGTTCAATTTTAAAGTCAATCATAATTTAAGATCAAAACTATTTGTTGACAAAAAATGATTCAATTCGTAGCAAAAGATAACTTTTATCGCATAACTAGTCTTATAGTCTGTGTTATTGTCTTTAACTGAAAAATAATTTAATTTAAATAATTTAAAACCCAATCATTAGTTAAACGGATAAATGATTAACTGTTTAGTGAAATGACCGCAACTGTTGTGCAGTAAATGCCTTTAGTTTGTTATCAATCATTAATTTCCGTTAAACATATGAATCAAAACAAATTGCATTCAATAAGACTCTGATTCCGCGCTTTTCAGAGCTTAAATATAACTATAATTTCCATTAAATACTTATAAATCTATTGATCTCTTCTATAGTGAAATCATTTTCACGAATCGTATTATCAGTTGATTTGCAATCACTTTAGTCTTCAATAAATGAATGCATTTTTGAATTAAATGTTTAAAAACTGAATTTAATTTTTCTTAAACCACTTCTTATTGTTTTAATCATTTTATCGGAAAAACTGCATTAATTTAATGTCATTTGTGTCGCAAAAATGCAATCATTTAATTCAAATCTGTTGACACTTTTAATCAAATATTATTCCTATTATTGCTTCAAATTCTAATCAAATGATTTGTTTGTGTGTTTCAAATGTTAATCAATTTATTAATCAAATGTTGAGACAAATAAAAAGAAATTAAAACAAAGATTTCAATGAAATTAATTTATATAAAAAGTGATTGATTTAGAAGCAAATGACTGTTCGCTGCTTATAATTAGGGCTAAAACTGTTTATTCGTCGGACTCGTCGATCTTCGGCGCCAAATAGTAGCGAATGAATCCAATGGTCGACGGATTTTCGTCGTCGTTATCGCTTATGTTGTACTCAACCACTGTTTACAAACATTTTTAATAAAAGCCGTCAAATCTTATTCCAAGACTCACCTAAAGGAACGTCGGGTGACATCGAGAGCGTGACCTGTGGTGAGAGCGGAGTAGCCTTTGCGAAGTGATTCAAATACTTGAGGGCAAAGGACTGACACAAAGCCTCCTGCATACTGATAGTCACCGATTCTTCCGGTTTGTCTGCGTTTGCCGTTTGAGACAATCGGATAGAACCGGAGCCCAAATCACCGCTCGCAGCAAAACGGATGCCATCCTTAGCACAGGAAATGGTGACCGCGTCTCCGATTTGACTCAAATCGCGACAAATTCTTTGGAACTTATTTGCCGGCAATTTAATGGTCACGTTATAAGACGTGTCCTTTAATCCCGATTTCAGTTAGAATTTGATTAATTAGTTTTCAAATACTGACCGGAATTCCTAAGTATTCTGAATCCAAATTCATTAGTTTTATCTCATATTCCGAGACTTCCGCCTCATCTGAACAAAGAAACCATTCATTAAATTTGATGAAAACAACAAATTGCGGATCAATTACTCTGAGCTTCAAAGAGAAGAGTGATTTTATCGCATTCATCGGCGGCCTTAATAGTGATGGTGTCGTCATTGGCGGCACACTTCATAATCTTTGACAAACTATTGTCACAATTGAATCGATTATTCCGTTATTTTGTTCAAAACATGGGTTGAATGGACACAAACCTCAATAAATTCATTCCGAGCGTCACATTTCTGTCGCACCGATACTTATCAAAGCCATCGCCGTTGAGTTGGACAGAGACCAGACTGACGTGACTGGTGTCCATCGCCTGCAAAGACATGCCATTTGGACTGCAGTCCCAACTGGCGTCTGTCACCAAGTCTTTGATGGCGTCCAAAATCTTCTTAAGAATACTGCCCCGAATAAG
>JAQGBD010001167.1:0-18411 GCA_034698165.1 Punctoribates punctum | reverse complement strand
GGTAAATATAGGTGAAGAGCAGCCAATTAGCGCACACAACACAACCCTACAGTTCAGCCTTAAACAGCTTTACTGTAATATCTTCATTTATTTAATGTTAGTTTCGTGATCTGAGTCAATTTAGCAAGCTTCGAATATGTAACAATTTTTAAAGTTATATTTAGTCACAGAATTTTGATACTATTTTGAATTGAGGTGAATTCGAATTGAATTGGATGACAATTTACCTATCTTATTTTATTCTGTGCTCTCAAATACAACATTTGATTTCAAAGAATAATATAAACTTGGTGTTAATTCACGAAAAATGAACGAAAATATGAGTGAATTTGATATAAGAAATGCTTTGAAAAACTTTTGGATTTTCTATAAATTTGAAAAAATCGGAGAAAATGTGAATAAAAGGACAGAAATCCGACAAAAAATCAAATTTTATCTCTCGATTACTATTCAAATACTGTTTTTAACAAACTTTTCATTGCTTTATTTCGAAACTAAGCAAGATAAAATCAAGAACCTTCTTCTCAAATTTGATTTAATGGTATATTTTGGATCAAATCCGGAACTTCTTCACCTCTTCTGGATATTCGGCTCAATATTAACCATATTATTGTCATTACTTCTGAATCACAGCAAAGGATCTGATTATAAGTGGTTTGAAATTATCAATAATTTCAACAAATTTCCTAATTTTTCGATTAACTCTTCTATTGGTAAAACTTTTATTGATTCGTATATCAAGAGAATTAGGAGTTTGGACAAAATTTTCAGATATTCATTCAAGCTCATTTACATTTTCGCACTCCTCATAATGATTGTAATAATATTAATGAATTATAACTTGGACACACTCCACCTTGGTATAGTTGCCTTTCTATTTTACTCAGCTTTTGTCTACATTTTCATCACGACTACCATGTTCAGTTTCTATTACTTTTACATTGTTTGCTATAATTGCAGGTTATGTATGAAATTCCTTAATAATTTAATCAAGCAAGAAAATTCTGGTACTTTATTCTTGAGGGCGAAGAGAACAATGAAGATAATGAAGGACCTGGATCAATTCATCTCAAATATCAGTCAATACAACAGGTTTTGGGGAAACTACTTATTCATAATCTATTACATTTTAACCCCGATCAATATTATTCTGTTGAATATATTTGTATCGGAATATTTTGCGCTTGTTACAAGATTTTTGGCCTTGCTAGTTTTGTGTTTCACTCTTGTGGTGGGCCTTCTCTTCAATGTATTCATTTCGTCACTTAATGAGGATTTCAATAATTTCCACAAATATTTGTATAAATATTACGTAAAATATAACTCAGTTTTGGGTTTAAGACTCAAAAATCAATTATTGAATGCAATGGAAAGATGTGGCGAAAGGAGGCGTTTGATTGGCTTCTCGTGCGGACAACAGTTTGTAATCACCCGACAAATAGCTCTAAAAATGTTTATCATTTTCTTCAGATTTATTATGTTATCAAACAAATTGTCTGCTCAATAAACTTAATCAATTGTTCAAGCTAAAATTGTCTAATATTTATTAATTAACGGTAATTTACGAGAATAATGTTACCAAGTATATACTTTAATTTATATTAGATGAAAACACCCACTTAATAACGATATTCATTGAGAAATTACCTTGAAACAAATGGTTTTCTGATTAATTATTATTTTTTGAAACTCATAAATAGTTTTCACCCTTTAATCAAACAAATCATTTAATTTTCAATTGAAATGTTTATCAGAAATATAGCCACTTTATTATGATCAAGCAACTTTTCAATAGATTGACAAATGATTGCTACAACTGATTGGTAGAGAAAATAACTTTTATTGTTTAGAAAGAAACGTTTGCCGCCAAATGTCCGCCGTCTGAGACAAGACTCGCTCCGGTTGTGAATGAGGACACATCTGATGCCAAGAACAGAATAGCATAACCGATATCATCTCCCTCTCCAATTTTGCCCATGGGCAGCTTTTCGGCAAACTTCGCCATCATTGGTGCCATTGCAGTCATATCCATTCCCATCGCTACACCAAAATTGGTTTTGACAGCACCGGGACTTCAAATAATTCAAATATTAGTAAATTAAAAATAGTTTATCAAAATATTAACTTGATAACATTGACTCGAATTCCTTTCGATCCCAACTCTGCGGCCATACATGAAGTAAACATATCCAGTCCTGCCTTCGCAACATTGTATGGGGTGAATTGTTTGCCCTGATCAAAAATATAAAGTTTGAAAAACAAGTTTAAAACTGAATGACTTACTGATCTTTTTGAAGCAATACTCGAAATATTGATTATATTTCCTTTAGTTTTCTCCAAATGTTCGACACATAAGTGAGTCAATTGAACCACAGAATAGAGATTGGTTTGCATAACCCAATTGAACTTTTCCATGTAATCAGGGTCGGTAATACTTGCACTTTTACCAGCGCCGGCGTTATTAACAAGAATATCAAGTCTTCCGAACTTTTTGATCGTTTCATTGACCAGACGTTTGAGATCTTCCTCTTTAGTAACGTCTGCCACGATTTCCAATACTTTGTTTCCATTACTGGAGGCCTCCCGACACTGTTTGGCCACATCCTTCACCTTCTCTTCATTACGACCCGTCACCACTACATTAGCACCAGATTTCGAGAATAACAGTGCAGTGGAGGCACCGATACCCGAACTGCTGCCCGTAATTAAGGCGACCTTTCCTTCGAAATTGAACTTAAGAGACATTATTTCTAAAATACTATAACTTAAGCAATGAATCGATTACTGGTTTACTCCTCTGTTTTGTATCTATTTATGACGTTTTTATCTCTACGTATCTAATAATTTACTCAATCCAAGGACAGTCCCATTATTTGAAAGTTCTTTGTCTGCACACAGAGTTAAACAAGAGGATATAAAACGGATTACCAAGAATAGTATTAGATTGATTCAATTGAAATAGGGGTAATTCACCTTGTTCATATATAAGTTTATTTGTCAAATAAGGAAACCCATAAAGTTTTGAATTAAAATCGAGACCTTGACTAACATTTTCGATTGAATGCCCCCTAATGACAAGTGTGTCCTTGCTCATCCCTAATTTCTAAGTGATAGAGCAAATTGTTTCCTCACATTTAGTGCATTCGGTTTGTTTGATAATCTACTGAATCATTTTGTTTTAATCAATATTGTAATAGCTTGGTAAAACTGGTGTTTAGTTCAGCATTCATATTACTAATCAATATAATGACAATTTTATCAAGATCAAAATCCTCCAAAAATATAATTAAATTTATGGAATTTCTTATTTTTAATTAAAATATTTTTAAAATTTATTTATTAAATAAAATTTATTTATTTAATTAAAAGTAGTTTTAATCTAAGGGTAGGTTTGAGGCCAAATGTCCGCCGTCTGAGACAAGACTCGATCCCGTTGTGAATGAGGACACATCTGATGCCAAGAACAGAATAGCATAAGCCATGTCATCGGGTTCTCCAACTCTGCCCATAGGAAGTGATTTGCCAAACTCGTCCATCATTGCGTCCGATGTATCCTTGTCCATTCCATATGCTGCCTGTATATTAGTTTTGACGGCACCGGGACTTTTAAATAATAGTTTATGTATTCTAGAAATTGATAGTTAAGAATAGATTATTTTTTACTTGATAACATTCACTCGAATTCCTTTTGATCCCAACTCTGAGGCCATACATGAAGTAAACATATCCAGCCCTGCCTTCGAAACATTGTATGCAAGGAATCCTTTACTCTGATAAAAAATAATCGATTAATTACAACAACAATAAAACTAAATGACTTACAGCTCTTTTCGCTGCAATACTCGAAATGTTAATAATATTTCCTTTGGTTTTCTCCAAATGTTCGACACATAAGTGAGTCAATTGAACCACAGAATAGAGATTAGTTTGAACGATCCAGTTGAATTTATCCATGTAATCAGAATCGGAAAAGTTTGATATAAGAAAAGCGCCGGCATTATTAACCAGAATATCAAGTCTACCGAACTTTTTGATCGTTTCATTTACTAGTCGTTTGAGATCTTCCTCTTTGGTAACGTCTGCGACGACTTCCAATACTTTGTTTCCATTACTGGAGGCCTCCCGACACTGTTTGGCCACTTCTGAGACATTGGCGGCATTACGACCCGTCACCACTACATCGGCACCAGATTTCGAGAATAGCAGAGCAGTGGCCGCACCGATACCCGAACTGCTGCCCGTAATTAAGGCCACCTTTCCTTCAAAATTGAACTGAACAGACATTTTTCATAAAATATAACTTTATCTGTAAATCGATAAATGGTTTACTCTTTTTATGGTATTACCAAAAATAAAATAAAAAGTTGATGTTTTACATTGAATTCATTGAATTTATAACAGTGTTTGATCTTGATAACAATGTCTCGTCAATATGATAGTAGAAGTAGTAATTTCCTCCGTTAAAAGGACTAACTCAGTAAGAACAACTATATTTAATTAGTACCTTTTTACAAACAAGTAATTACTAATACAGTGTAGGAGGAAGGAAATTGTTATCAAGGCCAATTTTTTTTTAAAAATTAATTAATCAATTATTCTTTGTGTTTCTCTTCACCGAATTATATATTAATTTATGATATATTTATATTTTCCTTTCTTCTTATTTGACTCAAAACTTTAAACGAAGCAAAAAGATAATAATTTTATCAAGATCAATTATTCAACTGTTTTTATTTCTATTTTAAATCAACGAAAATAAAAATTATTACATAATTTTCAACAAAAATTTATAAAATGTGAGTCATTTTAATCGAAGGGTACGTTTGCGGCCAAATTACCGCCGTCTGAGACAAGAATTGACCCGGTTGTGAATGAGGACACATCGGATGCCAAGAATAGAATAGCATACGCGATATCCACTCCTTCTCCAACTCTGCCCAGGGGTAACTTGGGGGCATATTTTTCCCAATAAGCCTTAACCTCTTCCATATTCAAACCCATTGCAAGACCAAAATTGGACTTGGTCACACCAGGGCTGTGGGAATTAAGAAAAATTAAATATTACCATGATAAGAATAATAAACAATTACTTAATAGAATTGACTCGAATTCCTTTAGGGCCGAGTTCTGCGGCCATACATTTGGTAAACATATCGAGCGCTGCCTTCGAAACATTATACGGGGAAAACGTTTTGCCCTGAAAAATGAGCATGGTCAATAATGATATTAGAAAAGGTTAAAAAGACATACATTTCTGAGGCTTGAAATACTCGAAACATTTATAATATTTCCGTTAACTCTCTCCAAATATTTGACGCATAACTGAGTCAACAAAACCACTGAATTCAGGTTTGTTTCCATAATTTTATTGAATTTCTTCACATAATCCGAGTCATTAATGCTGGCCATTAGACCGATGCCCGCGTTATTGACCAGGATGTCCAGTCTTCCGAATGCTTTAAGGGTTTCGTCGACCAGTTTTTTGAGATCCTTTTGTTTGTTGACGTCGGCCAACACTTCCAACACTTTTGTCTTGTTATTGGAGGCGTCCCGACACTGGTTGGCCACCTCTAGTATATTGTTTGCATTACGACCCGTGACCACTACGTTGGCCCCGAATTTTGCGAACAGTATAGCAGTGGCCGCTCCTATGCCGGCGCTGCTTCCTGTGACCAAAACTACCTTGTCAATGAAGTTGAACTTAACCGACATTTTAATGAAAATTTTTCCAAATGTCAAAACATTTATCTGACAAATAATGTGTCAAAACTCAATATTTATCAAAAATACACCGATTTTATCAACTTGCAACCTTTGATCAAGGTCTTTAATAAGATAACATTAACGAAAAGAATTGATAATAAATCGAAACGAATTCAGTTTTGAAAATTATATTAAGATTATAATTGTTTCGTAAATTTATTGTTTAAAAATTGATTAAAAACAATCTAGGTAAAAATAAGTTCATTGAAAGGAAACGTTTGCCGCTAAATGTCCGCCGTCTGAGACAAGACTCGATCCTGTTGTGAATGAAGACACTTCTGATGCCAAGAACAGTATGGCATAAGCCAGGTCATCCCCGGTTCCAACTTTACCGGCGGGCAGTTTCGATGCAAAGCTCTTATACCTGAGGTCTGCTGCAGATCTGTTCACTCCCATTGCAATACTGAAGTTAGTATCGACGGCACCGGGACTGTAAAAGCAGACCATGATAAATTATTGTGCTATTTACAATGCGAGATTAAAGTATTTACTTGATAACATTTACTCGAATTCCTTTCGATCCCAACTCTGCGGCCATACATGACGTAAACATATCCAGTGATGCCTTAGCCACACAGTATGGCGTAGCAGGTGGTAACTAGGTTAATTTTACAATTTTATAAAGTTAATTAAAATTCTTGAATGACTTACAGATCTTTTCGCTGCAATACTCGAAATATTAATTATATTTCCTTTAGTTTTCTCCAAATGTTCGACACATAAGTGAGTCAATTGAACCACAGAATAAAGATTAGTTTGCATGCTCCAATTAAACTGATCCATGAATTCAGCATCAGTTATTTTTGCTTTAGCACCGGCTCCGGCATTATTGACAAGAATATCAAGTTTTCCGAACTTTTTGATCGTTTCATTGACCAGACGTTTGAGATCTTCCTCTTTAGTAACGTCTGCCACGACTTCCAACACTTTGGTTTGGTTTTTGGAGGCCTCCCGACACTGTTTGGCCACATCTGAGACATTGTCGGCATTACGACCCGTCACCACTACATTGGCACCAGATTTGGTAAATAACAGAGCAGTGGCCGCACCGATACCCGAACTGCTGCCCGTAATTAAGGCCACCTTTCCTTCAAAATTGAACTGAACCGACATCTTTCACAAAATATTTTTATTAAATTATATAAAATATGAATTTAATTCAAACGAGAAATAAATGTTTGGTTTCATTGATTTTATACTTTTGTATAATCTATGAAATGTTATCTTATTTCGACTTCAATTCCTTCTAATCTTATAACAATTTAAGCGAATAGCTAGGAGGTTCAAAGGTTAATCAAAGATTTGGTAAAATAATTAGTAATTACAATGTGTTAGTCACCATACTCAATTTAACTAACGATCAAATTAAACCAAAATTTAAATCATTGCATAATTTTCAACAAACATTTCATAATTCAAGTCTTCTTTCAATTGAAGGGTATGTTTAGGGCCGCCGTCTGCGACAAGAATTGATCCAGGTTTGAATGAGGACACATCTAATCCCAAGAATAGAATAGCATGAGCCATGTCCACTCATTCCCTAACTCTACCCATGGGTTTTTCGAGGCATACATCTTCCATTAGACCTTAACCTTTCCCATATTCAAGAAAATAATTGTTTGAACGGATTTGATGTAAAATAATATAAAATATCATTCAATATATTTTTTATTTGATCGTCAAATAGACCAAGATAACATATTTGATTAAGAGATATTTATATTCAACGAAGTGAAGCGTTTGCGGCCAAATGTCCGCCGTCTGAGACAAGACTCGCTCCGGTTGTGAATGAGGACACATCTGATGCCAAGAACAGTATAGCGTAAGCCATGTCATCTCCAGTGCCAACCCTTCCCAACGGGAGTTTCGATGCAAAGCCCTTATACCTGATTTCACTTGCTGATTTGTCTATTCCCATTGCATTACTAAAGTTAGTATTGACAGCACCCGGACTGCAAAAAAGATAATTATATTCACTAAAATTTGCATGAGCAAAATATTTACTTGATAACATTCACTCGTATTCCTTTGGATCCCAACTCAGCGGCCATACATGAAGTAAACATATCCAGCCCTGCCTTCGCTACAGAGTAGGGAGCTGAAGCTATCTATATTAAACAAGGTTATTTACAAACCAAAAATATTTAAATGACTTACAGATCTTTTTGAGACAATACTCGAAATATTAATTATATTTCCTTTAGTTTTCTCCAAATGTTTGACACATAAGTGAGTCAATTGAACCACAGAATAGAGATTAATTTGCATGCTCCAATTGAACTTGGCAATGAAATCAGGATCTGTAATAGTTGTTTTAGCTCCGGCGCCGGCATTATTAACGAGGATATCAATTCTTCCGAATTTTTTAATCGTTTCATTGACCAGACGTTTGAGATCTTCCTCTTTGGTAACGTCTGCCACGACTTCCAATACTTGAATTTTGTTATTAGAGGCCTCCCGACACTGTTTGGCCACATCCTTCACTTTCTCTTTATTACGACCCGTCACCACTACATTGGCACCAGATTTCGAGAATAACAGTGCAGTGGAGGCACCGATTCCAGAACTGCTGCCCGTAATCAGAGCGACCTTTCCTTCAAAATTGAACTTCAGAGACATTTCCCGCAAAATATATTAAATATATTTAATTGTGATGTGAAATAAGTATTAAGTTTTATTGAATATACTTTTTATATAACTAAGAATTTTTATCTCATTTCCACACAATTGTTCCTGATATGATTAACAGGTACTCGAGTACCTATGAGAATATGTACTTTAATGTTAATTATAAATAAGAAATATGTACATGAGTACTTACATATGATTTTCATTATCATTTACTATCAAATAAAAAGTATTAAGTATCTTTTCCAAGGTCTTCAAAACGGATCAAATACGTGACCAACAAAAGTAAGATTATATTCTCTTAAGACAAATAATTAATTCAATATATTTATAGTGATTAGAAAATTAAGGCTAAAACAAACTTATCTTGGATACGAAAGTGATTAGAAATTGGTTTAAATGCGTATAAATTTGAATTTGATATTAATTTGACTTTAATTTGATTGAGATTTTAGGCAAAACTCTAATTATTATTACGGAATGACTCCTTTGAAAGACAATGAAATGGACTTTAAATCAATTAATCAAAGCTTTGATAACATAATTAAGTCTATTGGAGACAAACGAGACTATAAGGCATTCCTATTAGACAATGGCCTTAAAGTTCTTCTTATTAGTGATCCCGAAACGGATAAAAGTGCGGCCGCTCTGGACGTCAAAGTTGGCAATATGTGTGACCCCCGGGAATTGCAGGGTTTGGCCCATTTCCTCGAACATATGCTGTTTTTGGGCACTAAAAAGGTCTGTTTTCCAAGAGTCAAAACTTCTATCGAACTGACAATTTGCAATCCAATAGTACCCTGGAGAGAATGATTACAACAAGTACCTGTCTCAAAATGGGGGTTCCGCTAACGCCTACACCAGTAAAACGAACACAAACTTCTATTTTGGTGTCTTTCCTGACTTTTTGACCGGTGCTTTGGACAGGTCTTATAACAAATTAATTTATCATTTAATTCAAGCCATAGTTTATTAATTACCAGATTTGCCCAATTCTTCGTCGACCCCCTCCTCACTGAGAGCGCCACCGATCGAGAAATAAATGCCGTCAACTCTGAACACGAGAGAAACCTCGACAACGACGGACACCGCATATATCGGATTAAGCAGACACTGTCCGATCCAAACCACGACTACAGCAAATTTGGAACCGGTCTTCATTTGATTCACTTCTAACTCATGTTTGATAAATGTTTTTAATAGGAAATATCGAAACATTGAAAGAGAAACCACTGGAAAAGGGTATCGACGTTAGGAAGGCTTTACTCGAGTTCCACAATAAGTGGTATTCGGCAAACATTATGTCTTTAGTGGTCTTAGGAAAAGGTTTTCCCAATAAATAACATTTGATTTATAGATTTCTTAAAAATCTTTTCAATTTTAGAGACATTGGAAGAGTTGATGAAAGTAGTGATTCCTCTCTTCTCTAAGATCCAGAACAAAGATGTTGTGCCCCGAGAATGGCCGTCACATCCCTTGACTGATGACTATCTTCAGAAAGAGATCTCAATTGTTCCGATCAGTGACTCAAGATGGTTATACATAACGTTTCCAGTTCCTGATTTGCTTGCTCACTATAAATCACAGGTCACTTTGAAACTGTTTATAATCAGGTTATAAAAATTTAAACTATTTAATTTTATTTCAACTAAAAGCCGGGCCAATATATCGCACACCTCATTGGGCACGAAGGGCCTGGAAGTTTATTATCAGAATTAAAGTCAAGGGGACTGTCCACTTATCTCAATGCTTATTATAGTAGAGGTGCTAAAGGCTTCGCGTTTTTCACAGTAAGCGTCGATTTGACCCCTGAGGGCATCGAAAGGACCGACGATATCATTGCTCTGGTCTTTCAATACATAAATCTGTTAAAAGTGTGTGAAATGTCTTTTTTATCGGCTCTTAATCTGATGTCTCCAACAGAAAGAGGGACCAAAAGAATGGATATATGAGGAGAGAAGGCGTTTGAAAGAAATCCGGTTCCAATTCAAAGACAAGGAACAACCCATTGGTTATGTAAAGGAGTTGGCTTCAGATCTTCATGTATTCAAATTGATCACAAACTTCATGAAACAAATCATTTTTGTGTTAATTTTGTTCAGAACTTCCCCTTAAACGAGTCACTCACTGCAGGATATCTTTTAGAAGAGTACAGACCCGACCTAATCACCGAAGTAATGGATTTATTGACTCCCGACCGAATGCGAGTAGTCGTTGTCGGCAAGAAATTTGAGGGACAGACCGACTCCACTGAGAAATATTATGGCACTCCATATAAAATGGAAGATATTTCACAGCAAAGGATTGATTTATGGAATAATTGTGGTCTTAATGAGGAAAAGCTGTTCCTTCCGACAGTCAATCAGTTTATTCCTTCAAATCTAAGTCTAACCAAACGGGAAGAGAGCTCAGAAACGGCGCCACAAATGATAAGGAATACCCAGTTTTCACGCGTTTGGTATTTGCAGGACAACCAATACCTGAAGCCTAAAGGGGTTTATGTGTTTGCATTGACCAAGTAACATTTAACAATTGAAAAGTTGATGTTTTGTCATTTTGTTTCTCATTCAGTCCTCTGGCATATGCGGATCCATTTCAAGCCAACGCAACCACTCTATTCGGCCAACTCTTTGAGGACAGTATTCAAGAGTATATATATTCGGCTCAATTGGCGCGACTTTACCACTATTTTTTCGCCACTCACAGAGGACTCCTCGTCAGTACTCATAGTTTATTGTCTATTAATTTAGCCAACAATTAATTAATTAGTCATTTGATTGTAATTAAGATAATATATTAATTTGTTTATTGTATTTGTCATTCAATTGATAGCTAGAAATCTGGGGATTTAATCACAAAATGAAAACACTTTTGACTGAAATTCTCCAAAAATTGATTGATTTTAAAATCGATCCGAAAAGATTCGAAATAATCAAGGAGAACTACATACGTGGGCTCAAGAATCACCCGACTCGTTCCCTCCCCGGTATGTTTGCCACCATTTCTTCTCTCAATTGATTCTAACGGCGTTTTATAGATTTATTGAGATATTACACATCTCTGATCACAAGTGAGCACCGCTGGTCTAATGAGGAACTTCTGGAGACGGCACCCGACATAACAGTGGATAACTTATCCCAATTCATTAGAAACCTTTTATCCCGTTTTCATATCGAGGCACTTATTTATGGAAACATTGAAAAGAGTGAAGCACTCAATGTTTGCGATCTGTTTGAAGAGAAGTTCAGAAGTAGTCGATTCCACACCCGTCCCATCGCTCTTTCTCAACACATTCGCGACCGTGAGATTCAATTACCGGACGGATCAGACTTTGCCTTCGAGACAACGAATGCCATCCATCAGACAAAAGCCATTCAAATCTATTTACAGATTGGAGTTCAGGAAACCCTCACAAACGCTACCTTAGAGTTAGTGAACCAGTTATTAAGGGAACCGTTTTTCGACACTTTGAGGACTAAGGAACAGTTGGGTTATCTCACTTGGAGTATGATAAGACGTGCCAATGGAGTGCAGGGTTTGTCTTAAAATTTCTTTCAAGAGTTTTGGATTTGATTCAAATTGAATTGTATTGAAAGGTATGGTATTCGTAATCCAATCGGATTACAGCCCCTCATATCTTAACCAAAGGATTGAGGCCTTCCTCAGTTGGTCTGAAGTAAGACTTTTGTCTCATATGTTCGCCAATTAAACAAATTTTATTAGAAATACATAACAGATATGACGGACGAAGAGTTTGAGACCGAAAAGCAATCTTTAATTACCCGTAAACTCGAAAAACCGAAACAACTGATGGCTTTCTCGAGCAGACTCTGGACTGAAATTCAGTGCAAACAATATAACTTCAATAGAGAACAGATTGAAGTGAATGTCATCAGAAAACTCACTAAAGACGATATAATCACCTTTTTTAAGGTATTAATTATTTGTTTCAAACCAAACATATATTTCTGATTGAATTGAAAAACAGACTAATATTGCGAACGAATCCCAGAATCGGAAGAAATTATCGGTCAGTATATTAAGCGCTAATCCAATCAATAAGAAGGAAGGGGTTGAGGACAAGGAGGGACTACTCCCCGCTCCAAAACTTAAGGTATAAATAGATTTCAAAATGAATTAGTTGCAAATTAGTTTTAAATGAGTTGATCAAGGAAATTTCTTTTATTTTAGGAATCGCTTCGAATTGAAAACATTAAACAATTTAAAGACAATTCCTTCCTCTATAAGCTCCCGGAGCCGTTCCTCGATATTCATCAAATGGATAACTTTCATGAAGCGGATGAAGTTATCTAGCATGTTTTATATCTAATAAAACAAATATAAAACAATTGAAATTTTGTTCAATTTTTTAAAGTTTCGAAAATTCTAAAAAATATATTTAAATTCGAAATGAAATAGATCTAGCTTATATTGATAATTTAATAACCTAGTGTCTGCTCATTGGGATAAAGTGAAATAAATTTAAACAAGTTTGTTTTTAATTGAGATTAAACTTATTATTGTTTTTATAAAATTTGATTTATAATATCAATTGATTAAAGACCTTGGTACACTCCAAGATAATCATATTTTTTTTATCAGTTATTGAAAGGAGACGTTTGCAGCCAAATGTCCGCCGTCTAAGCGGAGATCCGATCCGGTTGTGAATGAGGACACATCTGATGCCAAGAATAGAATAGCATAAGCCATGTCCTCACCGGTGCCAACCCTACGAACGGGCAGTCGGGTGCCATTGTGGTCAAACTTTTTATCACTGGCAGCCCTGTCCATTCCCATGGCAACAGCAAAATTAGTTTTCACCCAACCAGGACTAACAAGATAAATAAATTTATATAATTTATCATTAATTAAATTCAATGATTAACCAAAAATTTACTTGATAGCATTCACTCGAATCCCTTTTGATCCCAACTCAGCGGCCATACATGAAGTAAACATATCCAGAGCTGCCTTCGCCACAGAATAACCTGCCTCATTTGGTACCTAAATTATGAGAGATGAGGTCAAATATATTCTCCGAAATTAAATTTTTAAATAAAATAACTGACCGCTCGTTTCGCTGCAATACTCGAAATATTAATTATATTTCCTTTAGTTTTCTCCAAATGTTCGACACATAAGTGAGTCAAATGAACCACTGAATAGACATTTAGTTGCATGGTCCAATCGAACTTATTCATGCAGCCAGGATCAGTTATGCCGGCTGGAGTAGCGCCACCGGCATTATTAACGAGAATATCAAGTCTTCCGAACTTTTTGATCGTTTCATTTACCAGTCGTTTGCGATCTTCTTCTTTGGTAACGTCTGCCAACACTTCTAACACTTTTGTTGGACTTTTGGAGGCCTCCCGACACTGTTTGGCCACATCTGAGACATTGACGGCATTACGACCCGTCACCACTACATTGGCACCAGATTTCGAAAATAACAGAGCAGTGGCCGCACCGATACCCGAACTGCTGCCCGTAATTAAGGCCACTTTTCCTTCGAAATTGAACTTCAGAGACATTATTGGGGAAATATTCTAACTTTTGTAGCTTTGGCTCAAATGAATGGTTAATCTTTTACTCCACTGAATTTATACAAGTGACCTTGATAATCAATATCTAATACTGCACTTAAGGACATAGCGATCAATAAAATCCATTCTGTCTACAAACGGGTTGTATAACAGAGAATACAGAATATATAATCTAGGAAAAGCTGTTTTGATAAATTGACATTGAAAATGATTTATTCGAAAATATTATAAATGCTCTTAATGGCAAGTGTTAGCTTGTTTATTCATTCATTCATGATCTCTAATTTATAGGGAAAAATCTTAACAAACGTTTTTCTAACGTTGAGTTTGTTTCAATGATCTCATATCATCAAAATGCACCAAGTACCTATTATACCGAATTTTTAGCATGTTTCTTTTAATTAACGAACACATAGACACAAATTAAAAAGGATACCCTACCTGGAAAATCACTGATTAATGGCAAAAGTTTTAAATTAAAATGTTTCAAATGTTCTTGAATATAGAGAATATTCTATTAATATTATTTCAATTTGAAATAAAAAAGACCTAGATTAGATTAAATTTTAGATAAATTTTATTTTAAAAATTATGACACGTTTGCAGCCAAGTGTCCGCCGTCTGAGACAAGACTCGATCCGGTTGTGAATGAGGACACGTCTGATGCCAAGAACAGTATAGCATAAGCCATGTCATCTCCGTTGCCTGCCCTTCCCAACGGGAGTTTCGATGCCAAATGTTGAAATTTTTGGTCACTGGTTGCTTGGTCATAGCCCATAGAAATGACGAAATTAGTTTTCACGTAACCCGGACTAAAAATTAGAAATAAATTATGATTAATGTATTTCAATGAGGGGTCAAAATATTTACTTGATAACATTCACTCGAATTCCTTTCGAACCCAGCTCTGCGGCCATACATGAAGTAAACATATCCAGTCCTGCCTTCGATACACAATAAGTGGTGGAAAGATTGAACTGAAGTTTAAATTATATGTTATTTCTTATCCAATATTCAAAAATAGAAAACTTACGGCTCTTTTCGCTGCAATACTCGAAATGTTAATAATATTTCCTTTAGTTTTCTCCAAATGTTTGACACATAAGTGAGTCAATTGAACCGCAGAATAGAGATTGGTTTGCATAACCCAATTGAACTTATCCATGTAATCAGGGTCGGTAATACTTGCACTTTTACCAGCGCCCGCGCTATTAACAAGAATATCGAGTCTTCCAAATTTTTTGATCGTTTCATTGACCAGACGTTTGAGATCTTCCTCTTTGGTAACGTCTGCCACGACTTCCAATACTTGTGTTTTATTATTGGAGGCCTCCCGACACTGTTTTGCCACTTCTGAGACATCCACGTCATTAAGACCCGTCACCACTACATTGGCACCAGATTTGGAGAATAACAGAGCAGTGGCCGCACCGATACCCGAACTGCTGCCTGTAATCAAAGCGACCTTTCCTTCAAAATTGAATTTAAGAGACATTTTCAACAAAAAACTTTTCTTCAAATGAGAAATCAATGTTTCGTTTCATTGGATTTATACTTTTCGTAAAACCAATTATTTTTTATCTGACTTCCAGTTTAATTATATTCTGTTTAAACTGATAAATAGGTAAACGCGTACCTTGGTACGTTTGTAGTTATAATAAATTCCAAATTGTATAATCGTTTTCCCATATTTTATTCGTAAAAAAGATAAACAAAACTCAAAGTCTAATAATGAGATTAAATAAGTCATTAAAAGTTAATTTGAATTCAAAAACAAACAAAAATGAAAATAATTTTCTGGATAATATCTAATGAAATATCTTCATATATTTTATTAAGTTACCAAGCTAATATTGATGGAAAGACAAAGATAAGGTATTCAAATGATCCTAATGAAACCGGTGCCCACCATTCCCTGTGGAAATTTCGATGAAAACCTTAATACAATGTTATCTATCACCTTTTAATAATTATTTCAATAAAGTTAAACAAATCAGTTGTATTGAAAAATGATTTATTTGATTCATTTGAAAGAAAACCTAGGTAAAAAAGGTTTTATATTCATTGAAAGGAGATGTTTGCAGCCATTAGTCCTCCGTCTGAGACAAGACTCGCTCCGGTTGTGAATGAGGACACATCTGATGCCAAGAACAGAATAGCATAAGCCATGTCATCTCCGTGGCCTACCCTTCCCACGGGTAGTTTAGAAGAAAAATTTTGATACATGATTTCACTTGCTGACTTTTCTAATCCCATTACAATATTGAAGTTAGTGTCGACAAAACCGGGACTAAAAAGTAAATATTAATAATAATTCAGAATTTGAAAATAAAAAGTTACTTGATAACATTAACACGAATTCCTTTCGAGCCTAACTCAGCGGCCATACATGAAGTAAACATATCCAGTCCTGCCTTCGCAACGTTGTAAGGCGTTCCAAGGGGGTACTGGATAGATAAGGAAAGGTTATTCAAATGTCAAACAACAAAATCATTATAAGACTGACCGCTCTTTTGGATCCAACACTCGATATGTTAATAATATTTCCTTTAATTTTCTCCAAATGTTCGACACATAAGTGAGTCAACAAAACCACTGAATTCAGGTTGATCTGGATGTTCCAAGTAAACTTATCCATGAAACTTGGATCAGTTATGCTCGCTAAATTAGCCGCACCGGCATTATTGACCAGAATATCAAGTCTTTCGAATTTTTTGATCGTTTCATTGACCAGTCGTTTGAGATCCTCTTCTTTGGTAACGTCTGCCACGACTTCCAATACTTTAGTTTTATTATTGGAGGCCTCCCGACACTGTTTGGCCACATCTGAGACATTGTCGGCATTACGACCACTACATTGGCACCAGATTTCGAGAATAACAAAGCAGTGGCCGCACCGATACCCGAACTGCTGCCCGTAATTAAAGCTACCTTTCCTTCAAAATTGAATTTAAGAGACATTTTTTCCCAAAATATTTTCTTCAAATGAGAAATCAATGTTTAGTTTTATTGAATTTATACTTTTTTTTTAAAACTCATGATTTTTATCTGACTTCCACTTTAATTATATTTCGTCTAAATTGATAAAAAGGTACCCGAGTACCTAGGTACACGCGTACCTTGAATACGTTTGTACTTATATAACAAATAACAAATTGTATAATACTTTTTCCATAATATCTGAATCGTAAAAAAAAGATAAACAAAACTCAAAGTCTATAAATGAGATTAAATAAGTCATTAAAAGTAGAATATATATTGAATAGGTGCCAGCTCATTCCAATATTCATAAACAAGTAAACAACATATTTGTTAATTGAACAAGTTAATTAAAATAACAAAGACCATTTAAATATTTTCTATATTCTTTAGAAATAGAATAATGTTTACTAGTTGAAATAAAGCAATTAGGTTCAAGTTAGATTTTTTAATAGAAACTTCATCTAACTGAAATGGTCCAGCGCTAAAATTTAATTATTGGCTAACATTAAGGTAGAGAACATTTAATCTAGATTATATTATTTAATGGTATTCAACGCAAAAAGTACCAGTTTATTATTGAATAGGTACCAGCATTTGTGTGACCAAGAATTCATTTATTTGAAAAGCTGAATGAGAAAAACATAAATCCCCATCAATTCTGTTCAAATAGAATTTGAATAGGTACCAGTTCATTTCTAAAATTAATTTCCGAACTGGTATAAAGTTATGTATATTTTACATCTCATTTTCAGTGAAAATACTGTCCTTAAGCTAGCTTTTAGAGCGAGCAAATTGATCAAGGTTGTATGAATAACAATTACTAATGAAGAACATAAGATGATAGCTAAAAGTGCAAGCACATTTTTCAAATGCTTAATTCTATTGGGATTTGTGTATCAATTGATTGATTTGACGAAAGACTATTTGAAATACAAGTATTTGATTGAAGTCAATGTGAAGAGAGAAGCGATAAAAGTTCCCTCGATTACAGTTTGTGTCAATCCATTACATCGACGGTATGTTCAGTCTTACTATAAGACCATACATTGTAGCCATACAAACAGGCAAGGTGATTTCAATTGTGAACAATTTAATGACCAGGTTTATGTCAGATATAAAATCAATAGAATTTGTATAACATTTTCGAATTTGAAAACTAAAAAATCAGAGATTTATAACTACCACACAATCTATGTCTATGGGTATGACCAAGCACAATTGATATTTCACCCAGTTAACACTCCATCGCATTTTGAGAGAAGTAATAGAATTATTTTCTACGCCGGAGATATTTTTAATAATTCATACCAAGGATATGCCAAATTTGAAATTAATTCAAAGGAATTACTGCCCTTTCCTTATGAGACAAATTGTTTGGACTATTCTTTGAATAAAAATGGATTCCGATCTCAAACCGGCTGTAAGTTAGAGTATATGCGACGCAAAGAACACCAAAAGTGTGGACACAATCACTATTGGAGTCAACACCTCTTCG
>JAQGBD010001166.1:0-18417 GCA_034698165.1 Punctoribates punctum | reverse complement strand
ATGAAAATAATATTTAGACACGAATGAAAACTGATATTCGAAGTAAAATATATATCAATTGAAAAAAAAACTCTGTCGAGGAATAGGGGAGAGAGAGAGAGAGAGAGAGAGAGAGGAATAATGTTTTTTGAAAATTAAATACAATGTTCCAGTGATAGCGAAGGTACCCGACCTCAGGGGGGAAACCTCCGAGAAAATATGACTTTGGTCCCCCGCTTTGCACTTTTTTTTATCCGGCCTTCAAAAAACACGAATACAAATTCAATTTTTCCCCACTTTTTCAGACCGTCAACAGGAAAGGGGTCATCCGACTAAAAAGATAAGGGGGGTTTTGGTCTATATCCCTCTTTGCGATCACTACAATATTCTGAAATATCAAAAATTAAATCAAAAAATTTATTGTATTTAAGATATGAACAATAAATTAGTTATTCAGTGAGTCATATGTAAAGTGCTTACAATTGTGTAAAAATAGGGCTCTTTATTAGAGACATAAATATATAGAGAAAGAGAGAGATATGCGAAAGAATTTAGTTTTGATAAATAAATGTTCGTTTCATGTCTTTCGATACAATGAATTGAAATATAAAAGTAATTATATGAGGAATCGGTGGAAAGGCGTATCTCTATTCTCAAACTTCTTGGCAAACATTGAAAACATTTTTATACGCATTCAAAGCATTCATAATAAGAGTTAAGAATCGTATTAAATAATAATAAATTACATTTCATTTTCTCTTTTTGATAACATTTCAAATGTTTTTTCTTATGAATTAAATCCATTAAACGAATAATATTTTTCTTTTTATTAAATGTTTTCATTTGAATTCTATTAATGTTTTAATTTGAGTTTAAGTCTAAACATAAATTTTCACAATTTATAAGAATTTTCCATATATTTGAATATTTGATTTGAAAATCCTTTAATTCTTGGAGTGATATCAGTATTTGAACAGAATTGAGAAGAAAATCGATTATTTAATATCCAAAGTGTTTACTCATTGTTTGAATGACTTTTGATTCCCAAATACTTTATTGAGAAAATTGATCCTTCATTTAAAATAACGAGAATTTCGGTTTAAAATATCAGTTTTGAGCTCAATCTGAATGATGTCAACGACACCGAACTGCCGACGAAAAATTAATTTGAAGACCGACGACGGCTATTCATATATCATTAGTGAGTCCATAGCTATACATAACTATACATTTGCTTTCATTAAATATTTATTCTTACGATTCATCAAAACATTTCACATCAAATGTTTTCATTTTACTAAAACCTCTTAAATGTGTTTTTCAAATAATTTTGGTCATTTCATTGCCTGCGTGACGCTCTACCCCTAAAAAAGAGTAATATCGAGAAAATTTTGTTTGTTTCAATATTTTCAGACTTTCACCATAATATGGGACCAGTATGTATCCAGGCTCTTCCTTTCAACTTTCAATCATTGTTTTAGTACTTTATTAAAATAGATCTTGTTGTTACCTAAGAAACATAAAGGTGATTCTATTTATATGCGTCTATCTAGTTAATTTACTAAAATATTCCCATAATAAAGTATTACATAAAATATTTAGTAACCAGGACCAATCTTATGCCGCAGACCTCATAAATTCCTAACCACTCTAACAATATTAGTATAAGTGAAAAGAAGGTATTTTTATTTATCTTGGACAACAACGAAATTAATCCATTATTTTTCATCTGTGATACGCTTCCATAACAGTTAGCTATTAATGAGTTTGATCTGAGTTTGTATTTTAATGTAATTAATAATTAGAATTAGAAAAAATTGGATCAAATAAAAATCTGATGTAAATTCTCTTATTTTGTTTGTATTGCATTCAAGAATAGAAACAAACATGTTCAAGCAAAGTCCATCATCTCTATCTCGTTTTCATTATTACTTTTTTAAATTTGTGTCTGATAGACAATATTAGACATAACGAAATTATCTTGGTTTATTCATTTTTAAGAGTTAGAAAATCATTAAAATGGCTTTAATCCGAATGATTGAATTGGAATCTATTAGGAATGATATCTCATATCAGAAGAGAAGTCAAAAATTATTTCTTAAGTCCTGAATAATGACAAATGAGATCAAATGGTTTTCAAATTGTTTCGGTCGATAATAAAGTGATTGAAGTGATTGACATTATTTCAGTATATTATCGAATATTTAGATATTTGTCCCGAAATTCTCATCAAATATCGCAAAACAAAACAGAGATATCTTTGTTTGCATTTCTCGCTTTCAAAATGAAATCTTCTGAACTGAGAATTGAAATCAAATCGTTTATCACAGAAAAGGATTTCTTTGAATTCTGAGAAAATTTACCGCCGTTTTGATCGACAGCTTTTCAAATGTTAGCCGATTATTATTTTCTGATAAACTTTTTTAGTGAAGTTGCCATCACTTGTGGATTAACAGCCTTTTATCGCTAAATCTTTTCCCACAAAATATTAGATATTTTTAATTTTGAATTCCAGTCATCAAAATAATTGAAGACTTGTTTATATGTATTTTGTTGGACTCCAATGGAGGCAGAGACTCATGTTTACGATCCTATCCTACCATTTATAATGCGCAGGTATTATCATCATCATCCTTCAAACTCACCTTTTCATTTAAATAAAGCTCAAAATTATAAGCGAATACAATTTTGCATTCAATTTGAGAGACCTTAAGATGTCGTAAAGAGTTTTTTAAAAATTGATTAATGTGTTCAACATTTTTATAAATTCAAAATCAATTAAAATTGTATTAAAAATCCGATTAAACAAATATATATTTTTCTAAAACGTTTAAATGTGGAAATAATTGAATTGATTCCGGTATTTGTCATAATATAAGTCAATTTTAGACCAAATCCGACCTCTCTTTGGGAAGACGTCAGAAGTCTAACACAGTCTTTGTTGTCATCTTTTGGTTGGCTTTAAATGAGATTCTCTTTGAATTCTGTGCTCTGTTTAAAGCAATCAATCGATTTAAATGAAAATTTAAAGTATTTTTTGTAATTTAATTTGAAAACATTCTATCCTTTAGTCTCTTGTGATTTGTTATCTCCTGAAGTCTTAAAGATTTATGAGTTGTTTGAGGCTCTCCTCAAACCTAAACCAAATGGAATTATCAATTGATTATTGTTTTTATAATTAGGTTTTGAAGGATCTGATGAAAGAAAGTAATTCAAAGACATTGTTCTGAACCTATTGTCTGTACTTTCGTTGAAATTATGAACCTTTCAGTAAATTAAATATCTTTTGTTTTGCAAAAATTATGGATTACTTCAAAGCTCTTCATAAGAGATAAAACACGAAAAATAGTTTAGTTTCTATTGATTTGTGACCAACGGATCCAATAATATGATCCAGTTTATCACAATTGCATTTTTCATCTATTTATATGTAACACTTGTTTTTCACTGTTGTTTGAATCGATCTCTTGAACCATATTTTCCCAAATTTAGGCTTATTTTTAATTTTGAGTCTAAAATATTTTTAATGATTTAAAAGTATTTCCTCTATTTTTGTGCTAAATTAGTCCGTTTGACAACTGATGAATGTCACCCGAGGCTAATATTTCTCAATTCAACCAAAATGACCTACTTTTAAGAGGATTCTCCGGTCACTTTTAAGTATTTTGTTCAAATAATCCTGGGTATCATATTATTCTGTATTGTCGATAATTGTATTTCCAACAATTCATTATAAAAAGTTGATTGTTTATAATTATTGTCCAAATAAATACTCTGAAGTGAATGAAAACATTTGAAGAGATTTGTTAAAAGAGTGAAGTAATTCAGTTTAAAGTGATTACAATTAAACATTTCTAAAATGGGTGAGTTTTCATTAGTGTGTGTGTGTGTGTGGTGTGGTGTGCATTGCACAAATCGGACCAGTCAAATTTTCTAAGATTGATTTTCTACTTATTTTAGTCAAAACCTTTATAATTACTTTAGATATGATAAGTGCATAAAATATAGGTTTAAATGAATTTGATTGAGTGAGGGTTAAGCTGAGGTGCCCTACAATCTCGGGTTAGCATAGAAAAAGGCTTTTAGACAAACGTTTTATGCTTAGATTTGTTAATTTAAATTTTAAAATATAACTAGCAAAGAATTCTCGTAATGTTCTACAGAATGAAATGAATCAAAAGTTATTATTAATTTAACATGTTCATTTTACCGATCATCAGATATACTAAATGAGCGATGAAATTGGTTTTATTATTAAATCATTTCAAAACATATGAATGTAATTTGAATATTGAAAATATAGTGTTTTAGTGTTTGATCTAAAAAAGAGAAATCCTTTAATAATTGAATTCTCTGTCAAAATATTGTCTTAAGAAATGATTTAAAAGTATATATTAGAGAACGAAAATAAATCAAAAGCTTTCTGAGAACGGAATCTATGTTTTGGTTGTAAAAGACTTTTCTTATGTGATTTGTGCCAACAATGAATCAAAATTTTTAAAAATTGAATTATTATATACTGTAAGCGAGGGATGGGTTTTGATTGTGATTCGAGTCATTCGAGTTATGTTCAAAGATGTCTCCAAAGATGTGTATGACATCCAATCTAAAGCTTTTAACACTTTGTGATAATACCGAAACTTCGTTATTATCCCTGCAATCAATCCTCTTAAAGTTGTTCGCTCTTTATTTAACGTGAATTTTCTTCTTTGATTTTTAACACTTCTTAGCCTTACTTTGCAATCGATTTTTGTTGTGTTGAGGTATACCTAAAACTAATTTCTCAAAGAATAGATTACAAACTTTGACTATCCATTCAAACTTTTATTTATAAAAAAAAGTAAATATAGAATCCAATACAAGAGCCTTAGAGTGTAGGTTACTCCAGGTATAAAGTGTAGAACATTATGATGACGGCTCGCACCCGCTCCCACCCAACTCCAGTATAAATATCGATATCCATATTAAGTATAGTCTAAGAAGTTTTATCGGGAAAAGCTCTGAATTATTAGCCAATAAATCAGGCATGTGGAAAGTCCAGGGGGAGGGGGAGTCGTAGGTTAGGGTCAAATAGATGTTTGTCTAGGGAGGGTCAAATCACGAATTTTGGACCTTGGAGGGGCAACTAAAAAAGGTCTTTTTCCTGCTAAATTTGGCCAAATTCGGGCTTTAGTTTGAATTGTCCTCAATTCGGTTTAAATCGGGTTTAAACGACCAAATTCATGGAAAATTACCGAAAAGGCCAATTTTTCGACTTTTTCTTTAAGACTCTTGGGATGGTCGAATTCCAAAATTTTAATCCTAGGGGGGGTCCGGACGTTAGACCCTTCTTCCACATCCCTGCCATAAATCGTTTTAGTATTAGAAAAGTTATCATTTAATAGTCGACCAAACGATTGTATTATTAACACTTATGATCACTTATTTTGTTTATCGAATAACTTAACCATCAAAATAATCTCTTTTCCAAATGCCATCAGTTAATGATCAGGTCTTGACTTTAATACGAGGAAATGTCGAATAATGATCCGAATCATTCGAATACTACGTTATTTCCCAAACAATAATCAATATAAAGGTCTACAAAGAGTTTTCTTTGAGAAAGAATTCAATTTTATTCAAAACATTTCGGAAATCTTTTCTTATCGATTGTCAGACCTTCCGATTAAATGTATTGGAATTTAAAATAATTTCGTTTTCAAATTCCTCTTAAAACACTTATTTGAGAAAAAAATTATAATTTCTCTCATTTATTCATTCAAATGAAATAATCGATTAAATTGTCTTTAATGCAAATTATAATTAAAATTTTCAAATATTTGTTGAGCTTTGAATCTAAGCTTTAGAAGATCCTGATTAGGATATTTGGGTGAACACATAATGAGTAATTATAGGCTATACATACGTGTAATTTATAGCCAAGACCGTTCTCTTTTGGACTTTGCTCTTAATGTTTATAAAAAGGGATATTCTTTACTCCATTTATTTGGACTTTAGTTAATCGAAAGCTTAAACATTATTTTGTTTTATATTATATTTAGAATTTGTTTGAATTAATTATTTGTTTTCAACGAATTAATTACAATATTAATGAAGTACTCAAATTCATGGCACAAACCAATCAATTTAGAAAAGACTTGAAATTATATTCTGGAAGAAATTAATTCAGAAGTAATGAAATAAAAGTAAACTGAGTTTTGCCGTTAAATACTTTCTATTTATTTTAATAATATTTTTATTGAATAAATGACTTATGACTCAAATGTATATATTATACACAAGTTTTCAAATTCAATAGATGTTTATATGAGGACTGACTTGTGATTCGCATTCTTATCATTTACACAAATCTAATATAAATACAGAATACAGTAAATCATGAAATATATGGCTCACCACTGAAGGAAAGGTTTACTCGTTGTCAGCCATACCAATGCTATTCTGACTTCTGATTCCGATCTTAATTGTGCTTTCGATCGATCACATGAAATACGAGAACAAATCATTTGACATATGAAAGAAAATTATGTCTTCAAATAGTATCCAACAAATATAACCAAATATTCTGTCCGTCCATTCCTTTGCAATTCAAACTCTAAACAATTTTTATTCGGTTATGAATTACTTTACTTTTCATTGAATGCATTATATTTTTAGTTCGCTTTCCATTTCATTCACATAAGGCCTCATCTTTTAGGCTCAACTTCGAATTAACCTAGTTTAAATAGAAGAAAGATTTAGATTCGAGGCTTAAATAGACTGTAAATTGACTAAATCTTTACCTAATTGTGTTAAATATTCAAATTGATTCATCAATGCTTCCGATCTCCATTATGTCCACCATTTTATCCCTAATAATATAATCAGTGTATTTTGGAAACACTTTTTATAAAACATTTCTCTTTGTGGTTCACTGGCTAAGCTCCTAAAGTTGAGCTAGTTCACTCCATTAAATGCCATTGATTTTGGATAGAATTTTGCATTTAATTCAAAAATTGATATCAATTGAGTGATTAAAATATGATTTAAGAATGTATTAAATGTTTTACAGTTTCGAATCCATTGGAATCGATAGCTCCGATCCAAGAGGCGATCGCTGCAAACAATTTGATCGAAAGTAAGTTAAAATTGTTATAAATTCAGATAATTTCAAATAAAACAAAACTATTAAACAATGATTTTGTCAAATCCTTTTTCGGCCCATTATTTAGAGGTTTAATATATAGATAAACACAATATGTTTGAGTAATAAAATATTTATGAAGAGTTGTTTGGCGTCTTTTGCTTCGATATAATGCAAAGAATAATAGGAACTAAACATAAGGATAACTTAATTTAGGAGAACCTGAATAATAGATTAATTAAAAGCTAGAGATGTGTTTGTTTTCAAATCTCTAACGCATAATCATCTAAACTATAGCCGAAGCAAAACAAGGAAAAACTGTTCTTTATGTGTGACTCACTGGCAATCAAATGTCCTTATTTATGATTAATGAGTGTTTGAATTTATTTTCTCCGTTTAGCCGAAGAAGTGAATCAAGTGATCGCTCAAACATATGATACCAAAGTATTTCGTGAAACAAAAGACAACAGAAAACACAAAATCAGTACAAATAAAGATATATCAGCTAAAAGTGATTTAAACCTGGAGCCCTTACCTCAAAGTGTGGATACTCTAGAAGTCTGTGATAAAGCGGCGGCCAGGTATGCATCACCAAGCTCATTTTCGGTTCAATTGTGGCCAAAACCATAAATATTTTCAATATTCAATCGAAGAGATAAATGAGTTGCCTTTCAAATGAAATATTGTACTCAAAAATCGCTATTTGTTTGAATAACACCCGAATTAATGGGAATATTCTGTTCTCAAATAGAATAAAACAAATGTTTGCCAAACATTCCCTAATTGTTATTCATTTAACACTTAAGTCATTATAAGGCAAACCATTAATTGTTTTTATTAATTAATTGTAAATTATTTGATGATATCCATCAAAATAATTATGGTTTTCTATTTCAAGTTATTCACCGAATTCTTTTGCCTAGTTTAATTCTAGCAACAAATAAACTGGCATTTCGATGATTTTGGTGTTTTTCGAGCAAAAACTCAAGACAGATAGTTTTATATTTTTTTTCATTTTGTGAGATCGTAAATAATGCATGCTTATTTTTGTGCCATTTTAGTCAATTGATACTAAACAGGGTTATCACTGATCAGTGATATTATTCGCATTGTTTGTCTTTCACTGATACTTAAATCGGGAGATTTACTCATTTTATTGATTATCGATCTCTAAAATAGATAAATATTAAGTAAATAAATGATTGTGTTGTAGGGAATCATCAATTAATACAATTTAAAGTACTCTCAGATTAAACGAAGAATATTTTGTTAATATTTTATTCTGATTGCGATTTATTTGTGGTTCGGTTCGCAAAACGAGGATATCATCAAAAAAGAAATCATTGAACTGTAAATGTCATTATATTTTTCAGTTAAATGATTCCAAATAACTGATCATTTTTTGGAGAATTTGCTTTTTCATCACATTTCAAACCAATGTTTTCTCTCCTATTATTTGTTTTTTGCATTCGCATGGATTAATCGATTTGAATGGGCTATTGCTCAATCACGTTAGATGTAGAATATACCTAGTTGCTATATTGCGTAAGAGATATCTGATAGACTCAGACATTGATTTTAATGATTGGGAGAGAAAATGTCAAACAATTTGTTGATATATTTACGTCGAGTTCGCGAATGAAGTCTCGAATTCCTAATTACAAAACCAAAGTTGTTATGCGTTTCACTCATTTTTCTCTCTCAAGCCTTGGGTTAGGATTACAACAAAAATACAATAATTTAATTTCATCTAAATTTGAATTTTCATCCATTCTTTTCAGTGATGGATAAACTGCTCTCATTTGCAATTTTATCAAAAAGTTTTGTAAAGGAAACCCCTTTTTAAATGTTGTCGTCCTTCTCTTGTTTAATAAGAATTTCAATAATTTAAACATATTCTGGAGGGCTATTCTGGAGATACATTTTCAGTATATCTGCGAAGGTCCTAAAAATTTTGGAATACCCTTATCACCTAGCAGGGTTTTTTATATGTCGACAAAAACGAAAAATACTATCAGACCTCTCTTATGACATACCCCCTGCGCATCAGTTATTCATTTGTAATGTAGTTTCACTTTTCTCAACAAAATCGAGAGATAAATCGATTTTGAGGTTCTCATCAATTATTTTCAAAAAGATTTGGATCGATATAAGTTTGAAATAAAGTTGCATTCAATTTGAGTTTTAAGTCTATAATTATGTTTGAAATTAATTATTAAAGACCTAAATGTTTAATAAGTAATATGTTTTCAATGAAGTAATGACTAAGAATTGAAATAACGAAATGACATCCGAATAAAAGGGAATTGATTTGAATGTATTTGAGAATAATTGAGAAAAGAATGGTTGGGCTGACAGTGAAGCAGATGTAGAGCTCATAGCGGATGACAATCTCTAATATGATATATTAATGACGTTTTTAGGCTGAGAGAGTTGGCAAACCATTTGGAGCATGGCTCAATACCCAACAGTGTTCTTCAAAAGACATTACAATATGCAGCCTATGTTTTGGACACCGTTAGTATGGATGAGACCCGGTATGTGCTGATTGTAAATATTTATATTTATAGACTGATCGTTAAGTTAAGAATAAAAACAAAAACGCTGTGATTTGAGTCCGATTTCGTGCTCTTCCAACAAATCCATAAAAATTCTTATATTTCTAAAAAGTTTATTGTCTTTGTTGTGAGTGTTTTGTCCGTCAAATATGTGTACGATTTGTAACAAAACTGCTATATTGTGCCGCAGGAAAAGGCCAGTGCCTCTACCACTAAGAAAGCCTGGCCCTATCCGAGCCCCTTCAGAGCCCTCGCCCAACGCTTTAGCAAGAATTGAAAGCGAGCCGAAACCCGTAGAAACTGACTCAGCCGTAGCCAAGACTGCATTGACTGCACCGGTAGTAACAAACAGCTCAAAAGAATGGACCGAAAACAGCAGGTCTTCTAACCAAGTCTTAAATTTATAGACTAAGAAACAAATTTGATACCAATTTTGTTGACTTTCACTCGCGAGTGGTTTCATAATTAGAGTCAAACGATGTCCTCTGTTTGACATACGAGTGCTTCCAATAAAAGCCGAACACATTTCAGACTTTTCCTTAAATTCAATTTACTTAGTTTGACGTCAATTCACAGATTTATAGCAATTGAAGTGGAAGTCAAAAGTGAAGTCAAAATTCACTCAAAACTGGTCTCAAACTTAAAACATTTGACTAAAACCTCAAATTTCTTAATTTGATTTCAATATTCCCTAAATCTTTCCTAATATTATTCTGAGTCCCCTTTCATTCAAATTATTTCTAACATTTGAATAATTTTTTGGAACTGCATGTCATAAATCGAGTCCATCCCCTCTCCATACCCTTAATAACAAATTTCCATTAATTTGTCACTCATTGCAAGCCTTAATGCATGTCATAAATTGTTTATTTCACAAATTGTTCTTGTTTATTTCAATGTCTATCACATTTTTTCGTAAGCTTTGATTGCAATTCTCAATTTTGATTTCCATTTTCTATGAACTGGAGTTATATTTTATAAATAATTTAATCGAATGGATAGGCGTTTGTTGGATGAGGAGGATGAATTGTCCGAAGTTCAACCCGATGCTGTGCCCTCTGAGGTCAGAGAATGGTTGGCCTCAACATTCACCCGAAGTACGACAACACAGAAAAGAAGGCCTGAAGACAAACCAAAGTTCAGATCTGTGGCGCACGCAATCAGAGCTGGTATTATGGTTGACAGGTTTGTTCACCTCATCTTATTCTGTTCATCGCTCACCATTACTTTCTTTTTATTGATGGACAGGATATATAGGCGATTGGCCGGTGCCACCGCATTACACATACCCTCAGAAATAGCTTTACTACTGAAAGTAAGTTTTGAAAAATTTCTGTTCTGTTCACACAAATTATCTCAATTTGTGGCTACAAAGGGAGCGGACGAATGGAGTTTCGATGTCTTTGCATTGAGCGACACTTGTAAAGGACAGGTGCTTAAGTTCTTGAGCGCAGATCTACTTAATCGATACGGACTCATACATAAATTCAAAGTATTTAAACATTTATACGTTTACACAATTATTTTTCTTTTTTAAAAATCATTCAAACGGATCCACAACTCTCTCCCTCCCCTCTCCCTCTCCCTCTCCCTTTTCTCACTACATATAAAGTGTAGAGAAATTCACAAAATTGCAAATTAAAAAGCGATTCATCCGTCACTTCATTTTTTGGAATTCACTGTTTAAAAAATATTCGAAATTTTTCGTTTCTATCGACAGATACCTTCGTCCAATTTAGAGAACTTTTTGTTGCAAATAGAGCAAGGATATATCAAATACTCAAACCCATACCACAATAACCTACACGCAGCCGATGTCACCCAAACCGTCCACTACTCTCTTTGGGTCACCGGATTGGCTGTAAGTCTTTACCATTGTTTTGATTACCCCATTGAAAGGGACTTATCTTTGAATGAAGTCTTTAAGTGAGACAAACCAATACTCAAACAATTGAAACGTATTCTTGAGTCTAGTTTTGTGGCGAATGAACGACAGCTGAAATATAGACATTATTTTCACATTAAACAGTCATTAAATTGTTTGCAAATGTTCTCAAAATAAAAATGAATTTCTATCAGAAAACATGAGTACTGAAGAAAGTAATGTCTTTTGTTGTCTGAATTATAAGTGAATTTAACAATAGATTAGTAGAAATGAGAGTAATATTTAATTTAATGCAAATTAATAGACGTATAGTTGGTTTAGAAATTGATTGATTACTCCAGAGGTTGTCATCGATGGCCTTTTGCTGTCATTTACTCAACTGTACAACAATTGATTGTTTGCCAAATTTTAGATGAACTCAAAGTAGAATCTTGCACAACTCAATACCAGACAAGAAAAAGGTATAGCAAATGATTTAATGAAGAAAATCGTGAAAATTTAAAATAATTGTGAATAAAACCTAAAAAACAAAAACAAAAAATGTAAACCATTTCTCACCATTGATTTAATTAAGATAAGTTGGACATTTCATTTGAAAATAACCCCAAAATGACTCTTCCTTGCAGTACATGGTTCTTAGACCTTTTGTTGTTGTAGTTGTGAGCTCACTGTTGAGAATCAGATGTAATGTTTGAGCTGAGGTACACTTTTATGGACACCGATTTGAATAATTAATAATTTAATTAGAATTAGAGTTAATTTTATTGACTAAAGAAACAAAGAATTTGATTAAAAGGATCTGAAATTACATTTGAAATATTTATTATAAGATTTTCATTAAGGAGTTGTATGAGTCGTATGAGTCCTCTGAGATATGAGATAAACGATTATAAGACAAAACTCAATCAAAATCGAAGTACTTTTTTCTATACTAATAATAATTAGATTATAAGTCATTGGGAGAGAAACTGATGGAAAGGTTCACTCTTTGCATCAGATATTGTTGAGCAACAAAATTAATGTTTTGTTGAGCCTCAGAGATGAGTAATACAAGCAGTTTATGTCTCAGTTATTCTATTGATTATATTCTCCATTATATCACAGAAAAGACTTAATTAAAGTGAGAGAAAATTTGACCCAACATTACGCTGGAGTCCAAACTATAGCCCATTAGTGAATAATAATTATAATTCTGTTATCGATAACTCATTTCGTGTTTCGACATATTCTTCACTCATTCCATACAAATGTCTTTCAAAACTGGTTTCGTTGAGTTTTGGATCGATATTGAATCTCATGCAACAATTTTTCAATACTCCTATGTTTAGACTTTTCAACATTTCATACATTTCTCCCAAAATATTTAATATAAGAGCATAAAAAAGAGCACAGGGATGGCTAACACTACTATTTCCTTCATTTTCAATAATACAGAAATATACTTACGTTTTGAGTTTATTTAAACTGTTCTCATGCTTTCAAAGCGATAGTGAAATGAAATGAACTAAACTCAAAGTATAATTTAATATTCCTTTTTATATTGAGCTATAAATAGTGGACATCCCAGAAATGAAACGATTTATCAAATTGTAAACTATTTTATTTTGTGTTTAGTTAAGTCTAAAATTTTCATATAAGTTGTTTGAGTGAAGAAAAAAAAATAATTTTAAGTTTGATTAAAATTTGGGCTAAAATGGGCTAAACTTTTCAATTTTGTCTCACTCTGGAAGCAATGGCTCTCAGATTTGGAAGTATTTGCAACTTTAATCGCTGCTATTATACACGACTACCAGCACACGGGCACAACCAATAATTTTCATGTTATGTCCGGGTCAGTTCATAATATTGATATTTTGATTGAAAGAGTTTTTCAAATAATTCTTATCTTGGATTCTGTGTTCAGCTCTGAAATGACTCTCGTATATAACGATCGGTCAGTTTTGGAGAACTTTCACATTAGCGCCGCCTTCAAAGTGATGCGAGAAAACGAGGCAAATATTCTGATCAATTTGAGTCGAGAAGAGTATAGGTATTTCTCTTACAATACATTCCAAAACACATTTAATAAATGATTTATTCGTTGCAATAAAATTAAACTCATTATTGATATAAATTTTGTATCGATTTTTTGCAGAGAATTCCGTAGTTTAGTCATTGATATGGTTTTAGCGACAGATATGTCCTCACATTTCCAACAAATAAAAACTCTGAAAACACTTTTAGGACACACAGACTTCACAATTGATAAATCGAAAGGTTTGTCGTATATCCTCCACAGCTCTGACATCAGTCATCCCGCAAAGGCTTTTCATCTGCATCACAAATGGACCAAACTTCTGATGGAAGAGTTCTTTAGACAGGTTTTGTTTCCACTAATTTCTTATCTAAAATCTATTGAATTGACAATAATTTGTTCGATAGGGAGATATGGAGAAAGAGCTGGGACTGCCTTATTCGCCCCTCTGTGACAGAAATACCACTTTAATACCTCAGTCACAAATAGGTTTGGCTTTTATTAAAATTTATGACAAATCCCTCCATAAAAATAGTTTAGATCTGAAAATCAAATGATTTATTTGGAGATAAAATGGGTTTCGTTGGCAAAACTCAATGAATATTTTCAGGTTTTATCGATTTCATTGTCGGCCCGACAATGGAGTTGTGCGGAGACCTAATCGATAGAGTCCTCCTTCACATTAATGGTTCCCAAGAAGTTGTCGATAAGAAAGAATCGGATATACATTTAGATTTCAAAACGCGAACCAAATCTTCGTCGGGAATACGAAGTACTCAACGGAATAACCTGTCATTAGATTCAGGAACTGATCCGTCAAATATTAGGTCAGCGCTAAACCGTATAATAATAATGATTATAACTTGCAATCTATTGATCACTCAAATTGAAAGCAATTCATAATTTGAATCTAATTTTATTAACGGTTGGCAACAGATCATCAGCCAGTGCTCCGTTGGCTACGAGAAGTCCCGTAACTATTATTAAAACTAATAAAATAAGGAGACCTTGGCTTCAATGCCTCGAAGATAACAAAATTAATTGGCAGGAAAGAGCAGCTGAAGGTTCGCTCAGTTCTTATTAATATATGTATAGAATGTATGCCTTATATGACTTTCCACAGTATATTCAATTCATAGAAGACTAGAGTCCTATGAATTCTGTTTATGACTGCCTTTCAATATATATAACTCATTGAGAATAACAGCGAATAACACGAGAATTGCCTTCTTTTGCCTTTTTTCAGATGCAATTAAAAATGAACAAAAACAGAAAGGAAACGGTGGAAACGGTGACTCTACGCCTGAATCGGAATTATAGTATTGAAAGTATAATAAATTCTATGAAAACAACAAAATCGGAATAAAAAGTATTAAAAAGTATTAAAACTGTTATTTTTAGTGATATAACAATGTATGTGATCCTTATTTTGGCGAAAAAACTAAATTCAAGTAAACCTTAATGTAATTCAAGTAAACCCTTAGAGAAGAAAAGTATAAAAACAATATCTATTGCCTCCAAACTAAAGTCACTTTTGAGACCAATTTTTATTCACCGATTTTAGCACTTAATTCAATTCTCATCAAATATGCAAACGTTTGCTTCAGACAAACGTCTCCCGACTGTCCCTCCGTTTAAATTCAAATATGATTTTATGATTTACCGGAAATTAATTTCTTAGAATCCAGTATTCGTTTATTAATAAAACTGTTTTACACATTAATTATTAGTTAATTAAAACAACTTTAGAGTCGATTATTAATTCAATTTCAGACTTGAAAACGTATTTTTGTGTAGATATTGATAGAGAAAAATGTAAATAATAACTAATTGATTAAATACTCAATTAATATGACTATTATTTCAAATATTTGATAGAGTTTTGAAATATTCAAACATTTTTTCTTCTATTAATTCATCGATTATTCGATTATTGAACAGTTTTTTGTTAAAATTGTTATAAGTTTAACATAAGTTTAAGGAACAAATGTCTAAACATTCATATCAAGGGAATAAAACTATTATTTTCATCACTTTTGTCAACTAATCATTTAATTAATTTCCAATAAAAAGAATTTCAAACAAATCAAAACCAAATCATTTGTCAATTCTTTTACTAATTAGTGAATAATTATTTTACTAATGAATGCATTACTCAAAGCATTCATCGATTTTATGCCAGAGTTGGCTCAATATATCCTTTGGACAGACAGACAGACACCACATATAATACAACAAATAACTCTTTAATATACTTCACTCACTTTAAAGAGGAACCGACAAAATGAGTCCCTTTTCGCTAATTTAGACTAATTTTGGAAATAAACGGAATTCCTTTATATGTCAAAAATTGTGATAACAAACTGTCAGATATAAGAAGTGGTCGCACAGAATAAATTTGACTCTATATCTAGAATTACACATTTGGACAGACATTGGATAGAAAACAAATAGTCGACAACTCCTTTAAAAAATGAAACGAATTTCATCGGAAACCCCATAATATTTGAGATGAAATACTATTTCGAATAAATAAATCGATTATTAAAAGCAATTCAATCAAAAAATCAGTTTTAATATAATTTATTCACAAAATACAAACATATTTATACTTTAAATGAAAATGCGATCAAAGAAAAGGTGATAAACAATAACTCAATCAAATAAAAAATAATTTGAATGAAAATCAAATAATTCGGATTCAAATCAAAATACAATCGAATAATAAGTAATTTTTGTGTTATTAAAGTCAAACTGTTTTGTATTGAAGTAGTTTTGGCTTTATTTGTGTCCGAAACGGAACGGATCCAAGAGAACAGTCCACAAATCTTTGTTGTTATTTATCCAATGATTATAATCGATGGGATTACTCGCACTTGAAGTGGGAGGGAATAAAGCGTTTGGCCATCGATTGCCACTATTTTGAACTGAATTTGTCGAAAGGCTGTCATTAGAATCAGAAGAATGGAAACCATTTTGTGTTTCACTTTTTTGTTTGTCTGATGTGTGAATCAATTGTTGAGATTCACCAAAACCTGAAGAATCTGTATTTTGTTGTCCACTCTTTGCACAAATGTTTCCTCTGATATTGAAGTTGAGTTCATTCGAGTCTTTACCCGATTTGCTCTTATTTTCGTTGAGAGAACACTTTTCGTTAAAGTTATTAATCAAATTATTCTGTTCTCTCTCTGAATCCAAATCGTTTTGTGAAGAAATGTCCGCTTCTTTTGATTTCTCTCTATTTTTCAATAAATAATATTCTTCGAGAATTTCATTAAAAGTCATTAATCTGTTGGAGTCGTCGTCTGATTCGTCATTTTTTGAGAAAAATGTGTCGAAAGGATTGTAATCTTCTAATTCTTGTTCTTTTGATTCATCTTTTTGTTCAATCGATTCGTTAAGAATGACATTAAAGTCTTGGTCCGAGTCATCCATTTTCCAAATATCTTTTGGGATCCGTTGCTTTAGTTCTTCGATACTTAGTTTACATTCTTTGATAATTTTTCTGAGCTGTTCTTCTTCACGGCCTCTGCTGGCAATAGTGATGGCAATACCGCGAGTGCCGAACCTTCCGGCGCGACCGATGCGATGCAGATAAGTCTGCGCATCAAAAGGTGTGTCCATATTAATGACTAAATTGATATTTTCGACATCTATTCCACGAGCGGTCAGATCAGTGGAGACAAGGATACGACACTTGTATTTCTTGAGTTTGGAGAGCGCTTCCAGTCTTTCGGTCTGACACTTATCTGCACTGATATACGTTGTCTTCCAATCGTTTGCATTCAATTTGTCGCAAAGCATTCGAGCCCTGAAACAGACAAACAATTATTTGAGGGAAATCACAGTGAGATCACTCAGAGGGATGGCTCAGAGGGTGGCACAGAATGATGGCATACCTCGTCTGGTAGTTGGAAAATACCAGACATTGACTGAAAGATATGTTTTTCAATATTTCAATTAAAGTTCCGATTTTGTTGTCGAAGTTGATGTGATTCAAGTGATGGTATTCTGTGAACATATAAAACTGTTTCACTCCAATGAGGGCCGGATTGTCGGCATTGAGTCGTACGAAGACAGGGGTTCGCATATAATGACTCAAAAATGTGGCCAAATCTGAAGTCATGGTTGCGCTCACGGCTATCATCTGCTTGTTTTGCGGCAAACACTCGAAAATGGCGTCAATTTGTTGCTTGAAATTAATGTCCAAAAGTTTGTCGCATTCGTCCAAAACCAGTAAACGAATGCAATTAGTCTTCAATGCATTCAAATCAATCAATTGTTTTATTCTTCCGGGAGTTCCGATCACTGCCTGACATTTGGACATCAAATTCACGTCTTCTTTCAATTTGGTTCCTCCGATGACAGCACACGACTTAAAGTTTGGCAAATGTGAGCCCAAAGCGGACATCACTTGATTTGTCTGAACTGCGATCTCACGCGTCGGACAAATGATCATCACTTGAATGGCAGTCGAGTTAAACGATTCCAATAATTCCAATGCAATCACAACAAAAACACAGGTCTTTCCTGTGCCTGACTTTGACTGAAGAATGAGGTCGAGACCGCACCGACCCAAAGGAATGGCGTGCAGTTGAATAGCAGACAATCGGATAAATCCATTGCTGTTAAGACCCGATAAAACATTTTCCTTAAGATTGAGTGAAGCGAAAGTCACTTCACTTTCTTCCTCTGAACCGACACTAATATCTTCTGAACGCCACTTATTATCAGACAAGTCGTGCGCCAATTGTTTCGACATTTTTCTCGATTTTTGTTTGAATTGATAACAAAAACGAAATCATTTATTCAAAAAACGATTGCATCAAATATTTTCAAATTTCACTGCTAGAGGTCT
>JAQGBD010001165.1:0-18418 GCA_034698165.1 Punctoribates punctum | reverse complement strand
CAGAATAAGAAAACATTTGAATTGATTTCATCTAAAAATATGTCCAAAACTGACCACAAAATAAAGGTTTGAAAACAAATTATTGAAATTGTAATTCAAATTCAATAACATTTCAATTGTCAGGTGATCTCAGTTCTGAGTCTTCAACAAAATCAGCAAACATTCAATGCTTCGAATTTTTTCTATGTTAACAAATCTCTATTTCTTTCCGTGAGTTAAACTAGCATGCTTAAATTTTGAAAAATTTTATTCGGATTATCTTGATTTTTTTTATTTCCAGGTCATTGGAGTTTCCATTACATACACTCTCCTCTTCGTACAGAATATTAAATAATTGAAAGAAAACATTATTATTATCAGTGATGCTCAGAGGGTCTAGACTGAATACCCTCTGAAATATTGGGTACAACACGATATTAATCAAATCCTTGACATCACTGTTCGACACAACTTAATTTAAGACAGAACATTTTCAAATTTAATTAAATGTACAAGTTCGTTCATTTTAATAAGAATATAAGTAATAAGTTTGAACAAGTTTATTCCATTAGATATTAATCAAACATCAATTAAAAACTTCAATTTGTATTAAGGATAACGCAATTCAATTCAATAGCTGTGAATAAGTGTCAAACTTACCCATATACTTTTATTCTTCAATAAAGTGATCAAATATTGACATTTATTTCATTCAAATATTGGTTCACTTATTACAACACTTATTAATCAATGGATTAAACAATTTGACTGCGGTTTCACTCACTCTCATGTTATCAGGTTTTAGATCAGATTCAATGATCGGCAACTGATCGTGTTAAATGTAATTGAATCGTTCAATTTTACCACGAATAAAAATGAATGAACAAAACATTAAGATGGATCAAATTGATGAAAAGCCCAATAATGGGTTCGATCTCTTAGTTAAGTTTCATCGTTTGGCTGGAATTCTATACCTGGGATATGGAAACAGTGCGAAGAATTGGCAAAAAATTTCATTACTTGTATGGGGTGTCGTTGTTTGGATCTGGGTGGCACTAGCAAATACTCCCTGTGTGTTGACCTGTTATATGGAGGAGCATAAGAAACATCATGCGAGCAGTTTCTACTTATTCAACGTCATGTTTATGGTCTTTACCTTCAATAATATCCTGAGCGCTGTCGTCTACACAAAGAGAGGACATCGCTTTCAACTGATTGTCGAAGAACTTAACAAATGTTTGTCTAATAAGAAGTCTTTGAAAACACTCCGACTTATTGTCATTTTATATATAATTTTTTCGCTTTTAATGTTAATCGCGAAGTGTTTCCTCCTATTAGTGTATAGAGACCTGTCTTTTGTTCATTTCATTAGAAGTGTCGAAGACTTCTTCTCGGAGATAATGAGTGACCAAACGGGGTTTCTATTGATATATTTCTCTCAATATATTTCAATAATTATCCAGGAACTGAATGAAAGTATTAAATATAGCTTTGAGTCAAATGCAATGGATTTCGATGAGTTATACGAAAAGATATCAAAAATCCAGAAATTAATCCAAAGAGCGAACAGTCTGTTGAGTCCGTGTCTTATCCTTGTCTTCATTTCCAACATATTCTTCTTAATAACCATTGGATTCTTTGTCCAAAATTTATCTGATACTGAAAACCACTTCAAATTCCAGAGAATAACTCCCATTATTTTTATATTCGGTTTGAGAATGTTCATCTGGTGCATTTTTGTCGACAAAATGAATGAAACGGTAATTCTTATAGATTTCATGATTGAAATAATTGTAAAACTTTGTGATTAATTTTTATTTTTCAGAATAAGAAAACATTTGAATTGATTTCATCTAAAAATATGTCCAAAACTGACCACAAAATAAAGGTTTGAAAACAGATTATTGAAATTGTAATCAAATTCAATAACATTTCAATTGTCAGGTGATCTCAATTCTGAGTCTTCAACAAAATCAGCAAACATTCAATGCTTCGAATTTTTTCAATGTTAACAAATCTCTATTTCTTTCTGTGAGTTAAATTACCATGCTTATCATTTCTAAATTTTATTCAAAACACATTGAATTTTGAATTCCAGGTCATCGGTGTCTCCGTTACCTACACTCTCCTCTTCGTACAGAATATTCAGTAATGGAATAAATTTCATTTTAAATGTGTTGTTGGATCAATATTGACCCAGCTAAAATTAACTCAATTGAATAGCAACTATCTAGTTTATTGGTAAATATTGATTCGAAACAAAATTATTGCATTAAATATTAATAGAATTCTTGGTGTTTGACATCACTTCAAATTAAAAGCAAACATTTATCCAGTTTTTCATTAAATACTTTCAATCTATTTATGACTCAATTATTTCGAAATAACACTCAATATTCAGTTCAGTGATTCTTTGGGAATAAGTTTGTTAAGAATTATCTCAATGGAACCGATAGAAGAGATGGTCGAAGTCTTGTCTAAAGATATCAATCACTTTAATGATGGCTTTGATTGCTTGGTTTGTTTGCATCGCATCGCAGGAATCGTATACATCGGTTACGACAAGAATCAGACAAATTTTAGAAAACTCCTTCTCGTAAGCTATGGAGTGCTGATGTGGTCGATCCTGACCATCACGAACTTACCCTGTATCTTTGAGTGCTACCTGAATCGGGAACAATTTCTAAATGATTATGGTTTATACACGTTTTATGCCATGTTTATGATATTCAACACCTGTAATGTTATCGCAGCCATACTCTACACAATTCGCGGCAAACAATTCCGGAAACTGATCGACAATTTGAGGCAATTAGTGATCGACAGAAAAGAGTTGTCGAGTCTGAAGACCGCTATCTATGTCTATATCGGTGTTTCCATACTATTTATGTTCTGCAGATTCTTCCTCTTTATTAAAATGGTCACAACTTTTAGTATTTTGAGAATATTAGAGGACTTTCTCTCAGAAATTCTCACCGATTCCACCGGTTTTCTGCTTATTTACTTCAGTCTGTATTTCTCTCTTATATGCAGACAATTAACCAGGAGCATTGAAAAGAGTAAAGACTTCTCTCAGATCGACGAGTGGTTCTATACTTTGACTAATATTCAGAAGCAGATAAAGTTTGCGAACAGTCTGTTGACTCCCTGTCTTCTCCTCCTATTCTCATTCAGTATACTATTTCTGATCTCATTCTGGGTTTTGGTACAGACTCTCACCGATTATAATTCAAATTTCTCCATTGAAAACGTTTGGCCCCTTTTAGTCATTTATGTGATACGGATGTTGTTTTGGTGCCTTTTTGTCGATAATATGAATCAAAAGGTTTGTCTTATTTACAGAATATTCTCATTCTATTGATTCCTTTTTTTAAGAACAAAGAAGTCTTCGAAACGATATCGTCATTAGTTGTGCCCAACATTGAGGACAGGGTGAAGATTCAGACAATTGTTGGTCTCCAACAGAATCAGCAAACATTCAACGCTTCAAACTTTTTCAATATAAACAAATCACTATTTCTTTCGGTGAGCAGAGGATAAATGTTTAATCATGCTAATTTGCAATTTTGATCTAGGTGGCTGGATTCGCCATTTCCTATATGTTGTTGTTTACACAATTAGTTCGTTAATTGGAGAAAAATTAATTATTAATTATCGGTTGAAATTAAATTTTGAATCTTTAGATTTAATTTTCATTTATTTAATATTTACATAAAAATAATGAATGTTTTGATTAATAGTAAAATGTGTTCAAAATATACAACAAATGGTTTCAACGAATAATTGAATAAAAATATAATCTTTCGATTCATTATTATATTATCAAAAATATTGAATATGAATAAAACTTTGAGTTTAAATGATCATGCTCATACTGGTTTATTGCCATTTCGTTTCTCTTCGTTTGCATTTCGGTTTCCATTGAATATTCTGGACATCTCTTCCAGTGATTTGCCTTTAGTCTCGATGACAAAGATGAAAGTGTAGACAACACTGGCCGCACAGACACCGGCGAACAGCCAGAAAGCACCATGCTTGTTCAGTGCAGATGGGTCCTGTATCTTCTGGAAGCCCAGAGTGACAATGAAGGCACACAACCAATTGACAAAACTGGCCGCAGAACTGATAAAACTGAGAGCAAAGCCCGGAGTGATCTCTGCGACGATCATCCATGGGATCGGACCGAAACCAATTGAGAACATAATAACAAAGATGACCAAGGACACTACTGGCAACATTCCATAATTTGGAGTACACTCCCCTAGAGTAGGAGCCACAGTATTGGCAATAGTTGTGTCCAGACCTGAGTAAAGAGTAGCTGCGGTTGTGGTGAGTGCTCCTAAAGTAGTATTGATGGCAGCGGTAGTGTTACATTCATTGGGGTAGCAAGGACATTCCTTATTAGCGTTGTAGAAATACCAGCCCATAACAACCAAACTGATGGTGTGTCCGATGCCTGAGATAAGTAGAAGTATTTTTCGGCCCAACCTATCGATGATAAGACTTCCGACAATGACGGCCACAACCATAGTTCCGGTCACTATTACAGCGTTAATATTGGGATCAATTTTACTGCCGGCGCTCTTGAATATATCGGCCGCATAAAAGAGGACGGCATTAATTCCGGCCAATTGCTGGAACATCATCAAAGCGCAGGCGATTATCAGTGGCTTATATACGTCTGGTCTCTTTAGTTGACCAAGGGAGAAGCCACTCGAACTTTCTTTGTCTGCTTCGACGCTTTCCTGGATTTCCTTGAGCTCTCCCTCGACATCAGAGTCTTCGCTACGGAGCCTTCGGAGGGCGTCCACCACTTGTGAACTGCGACCGTATTTATTCATCAGCCAAATGGGAGACTCCGGCATAAACAGCATTCCCGCAGACATCAGAATTGATGGGATGACAGCCGGAAGACAGAGCCACCTCCAGTTGATCCCAATACCGAAGAGATCAATGTATAGAATGCCTACGTTTACGAACACCTATTCAATGATTAAATTGAACTTCAAATTAATTGTAAACTTAACAGAACAGTATTCACCTGAAAGCCTGTGCCCAACATTCCTCTCAAACTGGGAGTTGAAATATGGTTGACATACGACGGCGCCACTCCTTTTATGAAAATCAAATATTAGTATAAAAACTAAGGAATTATTTAACGAATAATGACTGACCACAAGCTATTCCGGCCCCGAATCCGGTGAGGACTCTTCCGACGAGCATAAGCCAAACAACCTTGGTGAATCTGTCAACACAAATATTTAGTTCAGTTTTAAAATTCTCATAATTTGAGTAATTGATTACAAAATGCAGGCCCAGCCCAACACGAAAGGGGCACACAGACCGATCAGAGTCTTCTTCATTCCAAGTGTACCGAATAATGGACCTTGATAAAAATGAAGTCAATTTCAATGAAAATTGTCTTACATATGACGACAGTAATAATAAATAAACATTTAAAAGCAAACCTCCAATAAGTGCTCCGAAAAGGGCTCCTAAAGTAGTGGACGAACCGATCCATGATTTTGTAAACTTATCCTCTTCAGTGTCAACGAGATAGGGCTGACTCCCACTGTTGCCCATACTGGGTAGTCCAGGGGAACTCCATCCTTGAATTTAAGAAAATTAACTGTAAATCTTTAAATTATCAACTTAAAACAAATTAAAACTAACCAAGCACAGCACCCATGCTCATTGCCGAGAACAAGGCACAGGCAGCCGACAACCACATCCACAGGGATGGCGCCCTTTTCCCGCTGTTATCCGGTTCGTAAGGCATTGTTTGGGGAAGTTCTCAAAAAATAGTATTTATTTGAAATATGGGTCTTCTCTAAGCTACCACTTTCTGTACAAAACAAAAATTCAAAACAATTAACAACCAAGGGTATTTCTTTCAAATTCAAAAGTTCATTGATAAAAATCTACAATTTTTCTGTAGTCAAGTGTTTGACGATTTTTTAGATAATAGCTTAAAATTTATATCAAGAGTAGAGTTATTATGAAATTTTACGTTAAGGTCAGACACTCTGGTGCTGAAGGAAAGGAGTGTCGAATCAGAGCTCAGTTTTCAAGTGTGGAAAACCTATTAATCTTAAATAAGTTCATATTTCTGTCGATAATGTTTTGTTTAAACACTTAATGCTTTCGATTATGAAATGACTATAATTTTGTATTAAATAATCGGCAAAAGTATTCACACATTTTTCCTGATAACAAATCATACCTTTCCCTCATTAGTCAGTACTAATTGATTGATAGAAAGGTGCGTCAGAGTTGGGTAACTCTTATTATAAATTGATTTTTAATTGAAATTTAATCTCCGAATCAATGCTCATTGATATCGAGGTAAATGTAAAACAATTGAATTTCACAAAATATTTGTGGAATTTTTCAATAGAAATAATACTTATCTATCGGACGAATAATTAATAATCGAGGAAACAAGGAATGTATTGATGAATAGCAAATGGAAAATAGAATCACATGAATGACAGGTTGAAATTTATTTGAATATTTTCATTGAAATTCCAATAGAAATATGAATAAAACATTTAATCAAATGAAAGACACGAAAAAATTGGTGAAAAAGTACCGATTTTTTTGCGACGAAATAACTTTTCGATGATTTTCTCAACACTTAAATCCTTTTTCTGAGTGAAACACAAAACAAAACTTTCAAAACAATAGTCTATTGAAATGTGAATTCAAATCCGAGACAAAACTTTAATAAAATTTTAATAAATTCAATGATTATCTGAGCGGAGCTCAGGTATGAACTGTAAGAGACTAACAGTGAATTCCAATCAATAGCCTTAATGCTATTGAAAAACACGTTTTTAAACTAGGAAGGCCTTCCTATCTCACAAATAATTATCTGTTTATCGAAATGTCTTTATATTCCCAACAAATTAATAACTCAATTGAAAGAAAAAATTATTTTAAACCTTTTTCTTATTTATTATATTCAGAATGAATTGGAATAAAGTTATCGATTTAAATTAAGAATACCCAGGGTTATAGACAGAGATTCCCTTCGAATTGCGATCACTATGTAGTCACTCCTTTGAGGAACGTGCAAGACGGAGGTGCCCCAGTTTTAAAACAGACCTGATTATTACTAATTTTAGTCAGGTTTCAATTGAATCTTGACCGATAGATGCTAATTTAACCTTGCTTAATTATGTTTGAGCAATTAGTAGTACGCCACCCACTTTACCTCGTGTCTAATTAGTAGTCTTGGTTATCTCTGTTTTAAATTCAAGTTCATAATAACAATAAAAATTAAATTTTAAATTTTTCGTTAATCATTCTTCACGTAAGAGGGATCGGATGGGACTCCACAACAGAACATCGCAATACAAAACTGAGTCATCAAAATAGGAGCATCAGTCAAGAATGACCTAGAGCGCATCGATAAAAGTGAATACCTTTATCTGGGTTAATAGCAGGTTTCAAAAGCCTTAATTTGTGATCAAGATATTAAATTTCAATCAATCCCTCTGACCATCCCTTAAGTGAAAGACTTTTTTAATGGAAAAAGTGGTGAAAAACAAAGAATAAATTATTTGCCATATTTTGAAGGCTTTTCCACAATATTTCAAAGTCTAAGACTTTAATTATTTCAATAAAGCGAATGACAGAGAATTTTCGACAATTTATGCTTCAGTCAAATCAATACCAAGATTATTTATTGAAGTTTTTATGAATAAACAAGTTTAATGTTAATTATCATTACTTTGATATCGCTTAAAAGTTTGGAGAAATTCCGTAATTAGTTTAATAATTAGTTTGAAATTTGCAATAATTATGTCAAATATTGAATTAATTAGAAGAGAATTATAACTCAACTGATTATAAGACGAATTCTGTGACAACTAATCAATTAATTTGAATAAAATTCAAAAACATTTTCACAAATATTTTGATTACAAACGATTGAGAATTTCTTTTGAGTCGAAGTCAGAAGAATTCAGTAAATATTTCGCTTAAATATCTGGTTTATTGACACAACTGTTTGATTGGATTATTCAAAATCCAAGTTAAAAGTTATTGAAAACAAAAAAATGTGATAATAAATCATTGAAACTACTCTTCAGGCGGTTCTCAGTTAATGGGTTATCAAATAATCGAGTAATTAGTTTACGTAAAGTTTTGAGTTTAAGTTATTCACAGAATTTTTTTGGACCTTTCACTTCAAAATCTTGAAATTTCTGGGAAATCGGTCTTAAATTACATACTTTTAGAGAAATTGAAGTTAAATTATATAAAATAATTGATTTATAGATATGATTATTAAATATAAATTTAAATAATTTCTTACCTTTAGTTTGGTTTCCAACAAGTCTTTCAAATTGTATGCAAAATGGTTTTGAAAATTGAATTTAATGACTGATAAAGAGTTAAATATTTCTGAAAATTTTGATCAAAAGATTAAAAACGAAGAAAATTATAACTTTCGAGAAAATACAAACTCTTTTCAAACTTTGATCGATAATTAAAGAGCTTTTCAAATGAGTATTGAATTTCAATTTAGCGATAATTATGTAAAGACTTTGAGATGATATCGAAGGCTATTGTTTTGACTTTGAAGTGATTCCCGACAAAAGTCTTAAGACACTAATTAATGAAAAGTTGCCAAAAAAATGAAGATCAGATCTTATATAGGAAAGGGATTAGAGAAGTGTTCAGAGGTGTGCGATAACTCATCAAATCAAGTAATGGTTTGTTTGCAGATCTCTCTCAAGTGTTTTCAGGAACCGATTATCACAGCTATCACTTGATTACTGTTAAAGTCAGACCACTTTGAAGGTAAAAGAGTGAAGAGAAGTGACAAATGGCATAATCGGTGATAACTAACGGCGCTCTTCAGTGCATTGGGATTTCGTATATAAAGCCACTGTATATCAGGTGTCGCACTGACACTGAGTCTAGAATATGATCTGATAAGAAATTCAATGTCATCATTAGCTAAACAATTACATATTGGAATTTGGATGAACGGTGGGAACGGAGGCAATCGTATCAATTGATTAATGAAAATATCAAATTACATAACTAATTGATCCACGAATTGTGTAATCAGATAAAATTCTTGGGGAATACCTTTTGGCTATTTTTTGGTCACTTTTTTGTGAAATTGGATAATTTTTGTGAATTAAATTGAATTCTGAGATTAGGGACAGGAATGTGGGCCCCAATCTATGACTCCGAAGGGCGCACACGTGGAGAACCTATTGATTAGTTATCTTCACCTGAATTATCAAATTTTCAATTACTCAACAAAAAAATGTTTTATCACTTTTTCTACTCAAACAAAGACTGATCTCTTTGTAATACCTGAGCGCTCATCCCTTTATCACCTTATCTGCTATCGTCTGGAATTCTAATTGAATTCACTGAAAATTGGTTAAAATTTTCCATTAAAAACATCTGAGAAATTGAGAACAATTTATTGATAAATAAAAATCACTAATTCCTTGAAATAAGTGATCAAATCCTGTCTGATATTCTGTCCCTTAAATTAAGTGCATCTCATTTAAGCCAATCCTCCGCTGATTTCAAAAACTGATTGGAAACTACTTTTGATTTCATTTCACAGAATAAGAGCTGAAAATCAAATTAAGTTTAATTGAATTTGTTTTGTGAGTCAAAAGTGGTTTAAAAGTCATTGAATTTGATTCATATGACTCTCAAATCGATTTAAACTAATTTTTTGCTCAGTTTTAACGATAAAAGCATTTAATCGATGAAAATGAGTTCCAATAAAACTGAACACAAATTAAATAAACTTTTTTTTGTAAATATGACTGAATTTAAGTAACATTTAAAACATTTTCAGTCAATTCTTGAATTAAAAATACAATTATTTGTCAATCAATTAATTAAATCAATGATTAGAAAAATGTGTAAAACTATTGAGAATTAAAACTGAAGTCCGGACTAAACTTCAGACACTTTTGCCATTAATCGTACGGAAATGGTTTCGAGGGATCTTCTCGAAGAAGAGAAGACCGGCCGCCCTCTCAATGGTATCGATGGGTACTCTGAAAGACTCGACGGGTGTTCTGTCATCGATGGCAGTGTTGGGCATTACATACGCCTCGAGATCGAAGAGTCCGTTCTGTTCGATGACTAATACTTTGAAGAAATGTGTCGGAACTGAGACATGATTTTTGCCGATCACCTCATACTTGACGTAAAGCTTTCCGTTGGTCTCCCGTTTCGGCAAATAGAGAGGTCCGGTGCAAACCCACAGATTGTCGGCTTTTCGTGCTTTCCATCGGCAGTACTTCTCGAGTTTGTTCCACATATCTCTGTTGAAGCCTTTGCCCACTTGTGGACTGATGTTAGACAACACAAAGGTCTGGGCCACCAGTTGTCTGTTGGACCGATGGTTTCCGGCGGCGGCTAAGTGTCCCCTATCGTAACCGCTGGCCTTATAGTCACTGTTCGTCGACCGGAAGTACTCGTGAATAGACTTGTCTTCAAAGAACTCGATGTTTGATCTGTCGATTGGGTCACCACTGATCTGCTCTTTGTTGAGGTGTTCTAACACCCAATTAGCGGTTCGGTTGCGCCGATCGTAGGACAGGACAAAGTTGTCGTATGACCGCAATGTGTCCAAAGAGGGAAACCCGTGGCGAGCGATCTCTTCAATCCTTTTACTTGATTTTGGTATATATTCAACAATTGATGACTGTTTTTGTGTCCGATCGAGTGTTGTCGAAGAAGTGGAACCGATTTGATCGAAAGGTTTGGCCGCAAAAACACTGGACATCCGTAGAGAGGGATTATCTCTTCGGTATTTTTCGATGGCAATGCCAGTGCCCAGACCCAGAAGGCCTACTAAACCTGTCCTGATCATTATAATAAGCTAGGTAATTTAGGTTTAATTTAAATAAATTGTTTATTCATTTCATATGAGTTTTGTTTACAAACAAAAACTTTTAAATCTTTGTTCAACAGATTGATCGATAATATTAGTACTTTTTATAACATTACTTAAGGCCAAATTGTACGGACGTATAGTACTTAAAAGGTTCAAAACTTTCATTCAATTTGACAGACATTTGATCATCAGATGTCGCACAGACTCCGGCGGAGAGGTGTTTAGAATTGAAAACTTTTTGACCATGCTCAATTCAATGATTGTAATTAATGTTTAATTGAATTGAATTTAATTAAATTTAATTTAATTTAAAATTCATTTGGAATAAAAAATAAATATTAAAATGAATGGAAATTTGAGCAAAAGTTGTGGAAATTTCACATTAAATCTCATGATTTGGGAAATAATTATAAAACTTAATGATTATTAAAATATAAAATTAATATTAAATAAAATATTCTTCGGATTTGATTCCATTAATTGTAGTGAATTGGTTTCGGTCTATCTTTGGGAAGAAGCGAAGGCCGGACGTCCTCTCAATCGCATCGATATTTTGGAGATAATTAGAAATTTTGTCGCCCTTTTCAATGGCTTTGTTTGGGATGACGTACGACAATAAATGGTATTTCCCTCCTTTATGTCCGACCAATACTTTGAAGAAATGTGTGGGCACTGCCACATGGTTTTCGCCGATCACCTCATACTTGACGTAAAGCTTTCCATCTGTGGGACACCTCTGAGGAATAAAGAGAGTTCCGGTGCAAACCCATAAATCATCGAATTCTTGTTTAACTTTTTTACGACAGTTTTCCTCGAGAAGACTCCAAATGCCCTGATTGAAGCCAATCCCCACTTGAGGACAAATATTAGTTAGTACGAAAGTGTTTTGTGCAAGCTTAGGGTCGTATTTATGGTTGCCCGGGGTGGCCAAATGTCCCCTATCGTAGCCTTTCTCGTTGACCTTCCTCTCGTAGTCGGCATTAGTGGCTCTGTGCGGCCCATAGATTGTCGGGTCTTCAACGAAATCTGTTCCTCTTCTGTCTATTTTATCTCCAATGAGTTGATTTCTATTGATGTATTCCAAGACCCAATTGGCGATACGCCTCTCCGTATTGTAAGACAGGACAAAGTTCTCGTATATTTCCACTTGTAATGAGGGAAACCCGTGTTTTGAAATTAACGCAACCCTTTCGTCAGTCTCTGAGTCTTTGAATGGTATATATCGGGGATTTGATCTCTCAAACAATTGTTCGTCTTCTGAGTTGGTTGGGAAGGATGGGGCCGACGATGAAGAGGTGGGCAGTTGTGTCCACGGCTGTACAGCTTTGTTACCGCCGGCAAATACATTCCAGTTTTGCCCAAATTTAATATATTTGTCATCTCTTCGGTATTTTTCAAGACTCACACCAACGCCTAATCCCAAAAGAGTGAACAGTCCGGGTTTAATGATCTTGGTGACATTTCTAAACATATTTGACACCGTTTAACGGTTTTCAAATCAATGGCATTTGTTTTTGAGAACAATTTCGTCACTTAAAAAGTTTCAAAACTTATCTATTGAAAAATCTTCACATAAATGGTACTTTTGATTACATGGTTTTGGTTGGCCAAGGTGACATCCCTATGCTGAAAAGGACCAAATCATTTGACTCACTTTGAATATATGATTACTTATATGAGCCACAGATGTCACAAACAGTTTTCAAAACTTTTTAACTTATTCAGGAATGATCTTGCTCTTATTTATTCATTTATGTTTTGTGAAATTAATGCTGGTGGACAAGTATTTAAATCCGAAATTTGTATCATGGTCATTATTTGTTTAAAAACCAGGCGATAGTAATTCTAAAGTATTGATGATAAATAAAAACTCAAATAGGTTTCAAAAATACTTTATTTTCAATAAATTATTTTGTTTTTTATATAAAATTAGAGATAATTACAAAAATTTGTATAAATAAATGCTTTCATAAAATTCGATAAAATTGAGCAAAAGTTGAGATCAAAAACAATCCATTCGTTAAGTAATTATAAAAATGAAAGACAAGTGAATACTATTCTTCATCACAAAAAAATATCACGAAATAGGTTTTTGGTGTAAATTCAATCAATTAATACATTTTGAGATCAACTTTTAAGATGTGACTTCAATTATATACTCCAGGTCTCAACTCCAGGGCAATCCAGATATCAGTCGATTCTTTATTCTCTTTATCAAACTATTTTTTCGCCATTAATACTCTCAAACCGCAGTATTTGAGCTGATTTTCGGGATATATTTCCGAAAAAGTGAAATCCGGACCACTTCTCAATCAGTTCAATATCTACCAAATAATCTTTAATGAGAGCCCCCTTTTTAATGGCTTCGTTGGGCATCACATATGACTCCAACCGATAAATTTCTATCACTTTATCGGTTTTTGTCGTTTTCAAAGTGAGAGTAACTAATACTTTAAAGAAATGTGTGGGGACGGCCACCTTATTCTCTCCGATTGTTTCATATTCAACTACAGGCTTTTTATCTTTGGTCAGGTATAGAGGGCCGGTGCAAAGCCACACACGCTCACAATTCTTGGTTTGCTTCCGGCAATATTCCTCTAATTTATTCCATAGACCCTGATTGAAACCTTTACCAACTTGTGGACAGACATTAGACAACACGAATGTCTTTTCCGCCATTTGTCTATTATTCTTATAATTAGCTGCGGCGGCTAAATGTCCCTTGTCATAACCACTGTCTTTATAGTCGGCATTAGTGGCTTTTGTATCTTCACCAAAGTTAGTTCTGTTCATTTTATGGCCACGAATCTGGAGTAGGTCGAGACATTCCAAGACCCAGTTCGCATTTTTTGTCTCTTCATTATTTGACTGCACAAATACCCCATTGAATGTGCAGTTTTCTGAAGGCACACCCCATTGAGTAATTGAAAGGCATCGGATTTTTTGGTCATTCGATAACACTTTCTGTTGTTTGTCTCTATTATTTATTTCATTATCTTTATTTTTTGACACAATAGGAGAGGTCACTGACCCCGGAATAACCATTGTATCGGTAAAGTTGTAAAATATTATAAAATTTATCGTTTATATAGGATTTTATGATCTAAAGGAGCGCTTAACAGGTGTTGATTGAGAGCAACACTCAGTGCTAAGCATTAATTGTTGTCTCCTTTTATTAACTTTTGTATTGATTTGAATCCAAGTTCTCATTGATATCCATCCCTTTTATACTCGACTTTCACCCATTTCGTCACTTTTTATTATTATTTTATACTATCTAAAATATTTTAAATTTTTATTAATTATCATTTTATAGTATCTTTTATATAATTGGTATTTGCTTTATCAAGGTTGATTAGTTATGATTAGAAGGAACTAATTATTCGATGTTTACATTAAAAGATGACATAAATAAACATTTTTAGAATATTTTAATTCTAAATAATCAAATTAAAATGATTATTTTATATTGTCTTGGTCATCATTTAATGATATTGTTGATAGATAATTTTGTGATGGTCAAGATGAAGTCAATAACTATCATCAATTAAAATAAATTTAAATATTATCAGTAGAATTCTGGCGGAAAAGCTTTTAGAATCCAAAACCTTTTGACCATGGTCATTATAAATATGAAGGCCAGACTCTTAAGTATTGGTTAAATAAATAACAACTTAATTCAGTTTCAAAAATTCTTTATTTTGTTTTTCATATAAAATTAGAGATCATTACAAATCTTTGTATAAATAAATGCTTTCAAAAAATTCTATAAAATTGAGTAAAAATTCAGATAAAAAAATTCATTTTTTAGGTAATTATAAAATTGAAAGACAAGTGAAGACTACTCTTCATCACAAAAAATATCACTAAATAGGTTTTTGGTATAATTTCGATCATTGGATACATTTTGAGATCAACTTTGGGTCACCCCTCAAAACGCCACTCACCCCTGAACGCGGCGTTCAATTATACATGTATTCTGTATAAGCAATGCCTGAAACTCGAGCCCTTAGTGTCCTCTAAATATCAGTCTATTCTTCATTCGCTGAATCAATTAATTTTTTATGATTAATAGTCTCAAACCGCGGAGTTTCAGCTGATTTTCTGGATATGTTCCCGAAAAAGCGAAGTCCGGACCACTTCTCAATCAATTCAATATCTTCCAAATAATCTTTATTAAGAGCCCCCTTTTTAATGGCTTCGTTGGGCATCACATACGACTCCAACCGATAAATTTCTATCACTTTATTGGTTTTTGTCGTTTTCAAACTGAGAGTAACTAATATTTTAAAGAAATGTGTCGGTACCGCCACCATATTCTTTCCTATTGTTTTATATTCCCCGACAGGCTTTTTATCTTGGGTCAGGTATAGAGGTCCTGTGCAAAGCCATATACGTTCACAATTCTTGGTTTGCTTCCGACAATATTCCTCTAATTTATTCCATAGACCCTGATTGAAACCTTTACCAACTTGTGGACAGACATTGGATAACAAGAATGTATTTTCTGCCATTTCTTTGTTATTCCTATAATTTCCTGCGGCAGCTAAATGTCCCTTGTCATAACCACTATCTTTATAGTCGGCATTAGTAGCTCTGTTTTCCTCATTAATATCTTCATAAAAGTCAATTCTGTTCAGCTTATCTCCACTAATGTTGTCCTGGGTGACGCTTTCTAACACCCAGTTTGGATTTTTCGTTTTATTATTATAAGAAAGAACAAAATTCTTATTGAATCTATAGTTTTCTGAGGGCACACCCAATTGGGCTATTGAATTGTAAAGGTATTTTTCGTTATCTGTTAACTCTTTCTGTATTTTATCGCTAATATTTATTCCAATTGATTTATTATTTGACATAAGAGGAACGGTCACTAACCAGGACATCACTATTTAATCAGTTAAGTTATATAATTCAATAATTTTATTAATATATTAGTCCTTTATATAGGTTTTTGTGGTCTAAATAAATGTCTTTTTAGTGGAGTTATAGTGTTTAACAGGTGTTGCATAATAGCAACAATAGGTACTAATTATGAGTGTCTTGCTCCTTTTATTAACTTTTCAATAGTTTTCAATACAACTTTACGTTGTTATCAATCCTTTTTATAGGTTTTTTTTGATGATCTAAAGCAGTGTCCGATCGCGAGAGTTATACCGATTGTTGAATGAGAGCAACAGTTTGTGCTAATCTTTAAGCCTTCGCTCCTTTTGATAACTTTTGATTTTATTTTATTCCAACATTTCGTCACTTTTTATTCTTTGAACTTTTATTAATAATTATTTGAAATAGTACTTTTTATATGATTGGTATTTGCTTTATCAAGGTTGATTAGTTATGATTAAAAGGAACAACATTTTCGAAGTTTATATTAAAAGATGACATAAATACACATTTTTTAAAATATTTGTCAAATTCTAAATAATCAATTTAAAAAGATTACTTTCAACTATTTATTGTCTTGGTCACCATTTAATTGTGTTTTTCTAAAATAATATTAAGTATTTTCCCTTATTTTCCCTCAATATCATTCATTTTTCCAATTTTTCTATTCGAGTTCAGGGAATGGGGCAGAAGTATTAGATTCAGTACTTGGGACGGATAGGCTTTGGCAGTGCATTGCCGCCATCTTGGATTCAAAATGGCTGATCCAAGATGGCGGACACCATAATCCGCGCATAAGAAAAACGGTTTATATTTACGGACGTTATTTATGTGTCTGAATAAGGCCCAAAATGGCGGGCCAAAGGGGGCAGATTAATCCCCAACTAAAAACATTTTATATTCACACGTAGTTTATGTCCCTGAATAAGGCAAAAAACACATCAATTTGTTAATTAAATTGCATTTTAATAATTAATAGAAAGATAATTTAATAAAATAATAAAAAGTGAATTAAAGAATAAATATTAAATAAATAAATAATTTTTATAAACAATTTTATGTTATAATTGATAGCCTCGGAATCGGTTACTCTGTCGCCATAGTTTTCAAAGTCACCCTTCACATTCTTCGCCAAAAGGCCAGGACTCTCTTAGCACATCCCTGATTTTAAGTTAAAAGATACGACATTACAGTTGTTTGGCAGACAATGTTTTAGATTCCAAAACCTTTTGACCATGGTCATTATGAATTTGAAAGCAATCCAATAGAGATTCTGAAGTATTGATTAAATAAATAACAACTTAATTCAGTTTCAAAATTCTTTATTTTATTTTTCATATAAAATTAGAGATCATTACAAAACTGTATATAAATAAATGATTTCATAAATAATTCATTCGATAAAATTGAGCAAAAATTCAGATAAAATCAATTCATTTGTTAAGTAATTATAAAATTGAAAGACAAGTGAAGACTACTTTTTGGCACAAATATATCACTTTTGATACGTTTTTGGCATAATTTCAATCAATTAATACATTTTGAGATCAACTTTTGAGATGTGACTTCAGTTATATAAGGCAGGTCTCAAACTCCAGGTTTGGCCACATATCAGTCTATTCTTTATTCTTTTTTATTAATGAAGTCTTTATTGCAATTTATAGTTTCGAAGCGAGGAGTTTGAGTTGAATTTCTGGAAATTCCATTGAAAAATCGAAATCCAGACCACTTTTCAATGGAACCAATATCTATCATATATGCCGTAATGTCCCCATTTTTGATGGGTTTGTTGGGCATCACATACGACTCCATACGAAAAACTTTCTTTACTGTTACTAACACTTTAAAAAAATGTGTGGGAACGGCCACCTTATTCTCGCCGATTGTTTCATACTCGAAGATAGGCTTATCTTCGGTCATGTATAGGGGTCCGGTGCAGATCCACACCTCATCACACTGCTTCGTTTTCCTCCGACAATGTTGCTCTAATTTATTCCATATGCCCTGGTTGAAATCTTCCCCTACTTGGGGACAGACATTAGACAAGACGAATGTTTTTGCTGTCATTTCTTTGTTATTTTTATAATTTGCTGCGGCGGCTAAATGTCCCTTGTCATAACCACTGTCTTTGTAATCTTGATTAGTGGCTCTGAATTCTTCATCAATGTTTGTGTCTTCAAAAAATGTTCTTCTTTCCAGTTTATTGCCACTAATCTGCTCGTGGGTGAGGTATTCCAACACCCAGTTCGCATTCTTAGTGACTTTGTTGTAGGAGAAGACAAAGTTTCCGTTGAATTCTTTGTTTTCAGAGGGGACGCCATAAAGCGTTATATCAATGTATCGGTAAAAATCGGAAATTATTTTATCCCAAGTTTTTGTTTCATCATTATTTGACTGTAGAGGAGAGGGTTTTGGCCAGACTATCACCATTTTATATGTTTTGTTGTATTGTGTAATCAGATTAGTAGACAAGCAATTGTCAAACTTGATATGTTTAACAAAATATCTACTCTTTTATAGTTTTTTTGGTGGTCTAAAGCAGTGTCCGATTGCAAGTTATAGCGCTTAACAGGTGTTGAATGAGAGCAACAATCAGTGCTAATCATCAATGCTTTGCTCTTTTTATTAACTTCTCGATTGTTATCAATCCTTTATATAGATTTTTGA